>JAAFCE010008223.1:0-30209 GCA_013389805.1 Trigoniulus corallinus
CCACCGACGTCCTGTGATGTCAAGATTATTAATAGATCCAAGTTTACATTCAGATTTCTTGAGTATCATCTGGCTGGTGGAGAATGCGCTAGCCCTCCAAAATTGGAGATAAAGCCAGGTGAAGAGAAAAATTACTTATTTGAAAACCCCAGTGGAAGCTCAAGAGGCACTGCTGGATTACTATATTTCGAAATTGTACCTGATGATTCGTCTGATGTCCTTCCTACTGAAGAAGAAACATTAGTGCTCATGTGGTGCGTTTCTAAGGCTGAGAAAGAGAGAGCGACTGCCGTTGGAACTTTCACGGGCAGCCGAGCTGCATCCAAGAAATTGTATAAGAAGATGTCAAAAGCAAAATCGTCTTCTGCGGAAATTCATTCCGAACGTCATGTAGAGAAAGAAATTGTAACATTTATTGGAAAGCCTCCAAATGAAATCCTAAAATTTATTCGAAAGCCGCCAAATGAAATCCTGAAATTCGAAGATGAGGTCCACCATGGCAAAATAATGGTAAACGGAGTTCTTACTAACTCAAGAAATAGTAGTTGGACCGTGGAAATCAATGATTTTGGAAACAGCTCCACCGAAACTGGAACGTCATCTAATATGCTTTGGGTAGTTAGCTACGGACATTTTAGATCAGTGCCAAGACTGTAAGTTAATCGAATTCCACGATGAAATCCACTATTTCAGGATAGAGGTAACAAGACTTATTAGTGAGTCAGAACAGGATTCCTGGACGGTGGAGATGTGCCACTAATACAATCAAGTTTTTGTTTCATTGGGGTGTTAGTACCTTTCAACTACCATGGTCATTAGAGTCCCGTCCACTGCATAGTTCTAATGCAGTTGGCTGTTACGACGATTTTGGGTATCAGCAGTACCCCAGTGTTCTCAAGCGGTCATCCATGTTAATGCTAACTGGGGCTGTGTTGCTTAAGTTCAGTGATCAGTCGAGAACGGGTGTGTCCAACGCAATACAGTCGCTCTACGGATACACCCAAGACATTGTGATTATTTGTGACTGTTTTTGGAACTTTATCTACTGGTGTTCTCAAGAAATCTTGCCTATTGATTGCCAGTGAAGTTCAACATTTTGAAATTTAACACATTTTTTGACATGAACCTGAATTCGAAGAACATTTTGAAAGATATTTCGTTGGATTCTGGCGCAGATACCATACATATATTGATCACAGAAAACCTAAATGACGTCAAGATAGAAGATAGACTTAACGTTCTCCAGCAGGACTTTTGTTTTCAAGGTTGTAACGTTAGGGCAGCGGTCTTCAAACTTTGTCTACTCATCGAACACTTAGAACTATAAGATGTTTTGGGGGAACCCCATCCTGCCTTTAGAAAAGTATATCTTGCTACTGCTAACGAATTGACAGCCCACACATGAAACTTCTGATTAAATTTCAAACATACAGTAACTAAATGTTTCTTTATATTTTTTGTTAATAAACAATAGTCAAGTAGTGCGAGTGCTCCATAATTTTTTTTTGACTCGTGGAACCCCCAGAGATGTACTACGAAACCCAGGGGTTCCATGGAAAACAGTTTGAAGACCGCTGGTCTATAGAATAGACCCACCAAATTAAACATTTATAGAGCAATGGTGATACTAATGGACTACCTCTGCTGACGTCACTACTCATTGTGTAGGCCAGTGGTCTTCAAACTTTGTCGTCTCCCGGAACCCTTAGAGCTATAAGTTTTTTTGGGGAACTCCATCCCACATTTAGAAAAGTATATCTTGCCTCTGCTAATGAATCCGCAGCCCACACATGAAGCTTCTGATTAACTTTCAAATATAACTACCGGTACATGCTTATTTATATTTTGTAGTTAATAAACGCTAGTCAACTAGCTTCATAAATTCATAGAGCAACAACGCATCGGCCGCTTGCTGCCGTGATCGGCGGGTGAGCGGCTATCATTTTCTAGAGAAATTGCACTGCCTGCCGCTTAACCGCACGGGTGTGCGGCCGCCGCAGTTGGACGCGGCAAACTCGAAGACCCTGCGGTCTTGTGGTTGTCAACTTGTACAGACTTGCATGGGGGGGAATTGCACGACGCCGTATTCCCCCGCGGTTTTGATTAAGAAAAAGGTCGTGTGGCGGTGGATTTCAACTCAAAGGGGGATCTGCGAGAGCAAACTGTGCAACTGCAACCACACGCCGTGGTGGTTGGCGGGCCTATGCTTTGTTGCCCTTAGATCTTGTGGGCAGTTCGAAGATGGCGTTGTTCCATGATCAATGTTCACCATTATTACACTTCTCCCCCTTCTGCAAGGAAAATGTAATTTTTGTACAACGATTCAAAGTCAATTAAAGAGATTTGATGAGCCCAGAAAGCTTGATTTCTGGAGGGGTCACTTGTTGTGTACCTATCAACTTTTGCCCCTCTGAAATGGACACAAGGGTGATATATTGCAGTGTTTTTCCACAACCGGGTACCGACCAAAACTGGCAAACTGCTTATTTGTCGTTGGGGCATTCCACCCGACCCGACGCCATCTACCCATTACATAGACATTACGTGCCAATGCCATCGTACGCCACCCGGGGCCCCGGTTTTACTTTTCATCCGAAGGCGCATTCGGGGCGTCACTCTCACCAGGAAGAAGCCAACCCACCTCGGTCCAGTATCGAACCTAGCGCTACTTATTCAGTTACTGAGACAAGTTGCGTTGGACACACCAGTTCTCGTGAGATCACTGAAGTTAAGCAACGCAAGCCCACGTTAGTACCAACATGGGTGGTTAGTAAAGAACGTTAAGCTGCAAATTTCTCCTCTCCTGCATCCTCCATTCCTGCTTCATCTCCCGCCAGCACCCTCATAAGGGTTCGGCTTGTTATGGCTGCTTGCCTTAATCCCCAACCCTATAGAGCAACAGTAACAATGAGCGCACTACCCACTGCGCCACCGAGGCAGGATTCTTTACTGAAGTACCAAAGCATTAAAAGTTTCGTGTTACTTTTAAGTTTGAGAAGGCGGCTGGTCGCTCCAGCAGGGCGGCCACCCTCGTTCATTGAACACTTTGAACCTATGGACGGACCTGATGCCTATGGGACCTATGGCCCCCAGCCAGGTATTTTTGGTGCCCTTCCAAATTAAAAAACAGGCCCACAGTAGCCTAGCCACTAGGCAGGCTGAGCTCCCTCCATGGCAGGCATTGTGGTGTGCTTAAGGCCGGCCCTCCTTCCCAGAACCATAATTGATTAGTTTGAGATGTTATTACCCAGGAGGTCATTAGAGCCCCGTCCACTGCGTAGTTCTAATGCAGAGACTGCACAGACGCTACACTAATGCGACAATTTTTGGGTATTAGCAGTACCCAGTTTTCCCAAGCGGCCACGCATGTTAGTAGTCGCTGGGGTTGCGTTGCTTAACTTTTGTGATTAGACGAGACATGATGTGTCCAACGCAGTAAGCTGCTCCCTGTGAGGCCTTGTAACCATGTCCAAAATGTGCGTAAAATGTAGAAAGACTGCTGTTGAAACAAGGGAGAAGAAGGTCAGATATTAACATTACAAAAATGCTGCTGTTTTAGATGCGATTAGGTGACATGTTACAGCTCACTGTTAACCGAGAGATTATTACTTCGATAATGGTTATCTGTGCTCTCTTATCAGCTGTTAATTAAAACTTTTTTGAACCGAAAAAAAAAAGATTCATATTCGTACTTCATCATGGTAGCCCACGGAAATTTATCCGAAAATGTTGATTCCTCGCAAGGGCGGATCCAGAGGCTGGCTCAGGGGGGGGGGGGGGGGTTTTTGTTCCGAAAAAAATTGTAAGTTTCAGCCGGCCCGAATTCCCAAAGTAGCCTGGCCTTCGGCCTGGCCACGGGGGGGGGGGTGATCGGGGTAATCACCCCCCCCCGTGGATCCGCCACTGATTCCTCGTCAAACTGGAAGCTCGCAGCAGACAACCAAAATTATCAAATGGCACTGAAATTTTTCCAGGGCGCGTGCCATCGAAATTCGAAAATTTTCATCGGAATCTTGAATTACGGGATCCGGCTTATTATTTATTGTCTGGTTTTAACCGGATTCCTCCTATGCCCGTCATCAAACCAGGGTTCGCTGAAGCGTGTCCCTTTCGCAAGGTGTCAGCAGCAGTCCTTGGCACTACCTGTGTTTTGACCTATAACATTGGCCACGTCACACTGGGAGCGGCGAATTGCGTTGGACACCGCAGTCCTCGTCTGATCACTGAAGACAAGCAAGGGTGATCGCTCGGGAAAACTGGGTACTGCTAATGCTGAGTACTACAGTTAGTGCTATGATATTAGGCTCATGGACTAAACGTTGCACAGAAGTATGGAAAAGCCGCTTGTAGCGAACACAGGCCTTACAAGGGCCTTAGCAGATGCTGGAGGAAGCGGGCGTCACTCCTGTGAAGGAATTCCACTAGGATTCTTCCATGTGCCAACAAGCTGAGGGTCTGGCCCATAAACATGCATACATAAACACCTTCGGGCCACAAAGCAGAGTCAAGGAGATCCCTGCCTTGGACTATAATAATATGCACGAAAATAGCCTGTGACACCCGACCGTCCTTTGTCATCCAGTGACCGCATTCCTTAACTTGGTGCCCTGCCTGCTCAAGGGCATGAACTACAGGTTGCTAAGGCACGTCAGGAGCCACATTGCTCAGCACTACTTGCTCAGTTCCTGCAAATGAGAAGTTGGCCGGTAAAAATCCAGCAGCCTGGTTAGTACCCTGCACCGCCAATGGTCAGGCCCTCGGAGGGGCGCACCCACCGACAGTGGAAGCTCTGTCATCAGCGCTTGGAGATCCAGCCAAATTCTCTGTCACCACACGGGCATAGGAATGTGTTTTGGCTGGTGTAGGCTACAGTTTTGAGGGGCCAGGCTTTGGTACAAATTGGGCAGAGCTCAAGAAATTCTGGACTTCGTGATCAACATCAACTTTACACGGTGGCGGTTTCCTTCTCCTGATTATTAATCTCTTATCCACAGAGGCAGCCAAAGGAGAAACCACCCACTCACCACAGTCACCCTCGACATCCCCTGAGCATTCACTCACCAACTGATAAGCCAAACTGGACCTCAATAAACTGAGATATCTTATCCAACCTGGTTTCCATATCATGCTTAAACTGGATCGAGTTCTCCACCAGAGCCGAATAGGAGACAACAATTACACTGATATCTAAAGCATGTTGACGGTCAAAATGGCAGTGGCCACGTGGATGAGAAGCACTTTGGTCATTCAGGACCTCTGGAACGCACGTACTATGCAAGTTATCCAACGAGACTTAATAATAACACAATTAAATGGAATATCGAGATCTTTTTCGCCATTTAGGCTACTTTTCATGGAATGGGCTAAACAAGCCTTGGAAAGAATGGTGGACTCAGCAACCGAAATCACGTCTACCTCACCACAAAATGTGGAGAGAAGACGAGACACGTCAACCTCCTCCAACACCATCTGACCATCTAGCTACGCTGTGGAGCCCTGTCCACAGCGTGGTTTTAATGCAAACTATGCACAGTCCTTACACTAGTGCGACGATTTTTGGGTATTAGAAGGTACGCAGTTTTCTGAAGCGGCCACCCACGTTAGGTCTAGCTGGGGTTGCGTTGCTTAATCCAATAGACGGAAGACACCGTTGTGGTTGATTTTATAATTGAAGGAAATGTTCTGTTGAGCAAGTCATTTTCAGGAATTCATTTTGTTTGTTTGTTGGTATTAGAGACCCGTCCACTGCGTAGTTCTAATGCATAGACCGCACAGACACCACGCTTATGCGACGATTTATGGAAGCACCCGGGACAGCAGACGTGGGAGCAGGTTATTCGTAAGTATATACAGTAGTAGTGTGTGTCAGTGGACGGGGACCTGGCCAGAAATAGGTGGGAGTTGAGGTCTAGAACCTGCATGGGTCCTAATGACCTTTGTAGTCGATGGGCCCTAAAAAGCAAAGACACAAACAACACTAGAACCTACAATCCGACTCTGCCACAGGCGGGATAAGGATATGATGATGCTAATGATGTTCTTTTGAGCAATTTTAAAATGTTTGCCCACTGTTGCCATGATATTGACTAAAACGCCTATCATTGCCCAAAACCGATTTGCACATTACTTCAGGCTTGTCCATTTGTTGTGCCTTTAGGGCGTCACTAGGTATTAGCGCAAGTCTGGGGCGCTTCTTGGTCCAGCTCGTCTCCATTTCATGTGCAATAGACTTGTGCTTAATTCAAAATAAACGTATGCTCGAAGCTCGCTCCCTCATAGCATAGTAGGGTTATCAGGAATACTCTCGCTTGGGGATTCTTTTATGAACGAGTCAGTCTCACTCGAACCTTTTTACCAATTAACAAAAATCGAGTCTCGCGCTTGGCTGCTCTTGTATTGAATTTATTGAGAAAAACATAAAATAATTTAATAATTATAAAAGTATGACTGAATTAATCATATTTAGTTAAAATCCTCAGGAGCCCTCGTAAAGGTATGAGGATAAATGACAATTGTAAATGAATTCAATCTATAAAAACAACTAAATTCTAATGCCTTTAATTTTTATTGTGTCCACTAAACCAGGATTAGGATCCTAATTAGAGTTGTGCATAATTCAAAATAAACGTATGCTCAAAGCTCGCTCGCTCATATCATAATAGGGGTATCAGGAATACTCTCGCTCGGGGACTTTTTTGTGAACGAGTATCACTTGACCCGTATTACCAGTTAACAAAAATCAAATCTCGGGCTCGGCTGCTCTCGTATTGAATTTATTGAGAGAAACAAAATAATTATAAAAGTATGACTGAATTAAACATATTTTGTTACTGACTCTCGCTCGCATTCTCACCCACAATGTGAGCTGAGACTCACTCTTGGCTCGTTTACTTAAAAACACTATGCTAACTCACTCGTTTGTTACACCGAGAGCGAGCGAGCCTGAACATGTTTCCTTTTTCTAGACTCGTTGCACAACCCTAATCCTAATAGAATGTATTGTAACTTGAACATAGAAGAGCCAAATGTGGTTTGTGAGCTACGTTTTGTCCATTGTACTTAACAAGAAAGCAAGTAACTCCTAATCCTCTTCTTGCCTATGGTAGGGTGATATATGGCACAAGGGTGATATATTGGATGGGGTTTTCCACAGTCAGCAGCCAGCCACTTGTCAGTCCACTGTTAGTGGAACCACTCTGCTGACACCTGGAAATTTTGCCTCATCTGCCCGTTGCACAGTAGTATGTTATGCCAATGGGTTGGGGGGGGGTCGACCAAGTAGCCATAACCGGCCGGACCCTGCAGAAGCTGCTTGCAGGTGAGAGGGAGGTAAGAGTGGGGGATGTAGGAGAGGGGAAATTAGCCCCAACCAACGTTCCCAACTAACCACCCACACCGGTACTAAGTTGGGTTGCATTCCTTATCTTTATTCGTCTTACAAGAACTGGTGTGTTTAAAGCAATTCAGCCACCCAACGCAGTTCTATTTCAAAAGCCATCGCACCCTACATGGGGCCTCCGTTTTACTTCTTATCTGAAGGAAGGCATCTCTCTCGCTCATCCGTAGTTCTGCATCCATGATCCAGTATCAAACCTGGAACCACTGGTGCAGTAAATTGAGCACACTACCTATTGCAATACAAAGGCAAGGCAGGATTTTGCTGAACAGGAGCGAGTCCTGCATTTTTGACATGCTGACTCTCGCTCACATTTCCCACTCACAATGTGAGCTGAGACTCATTCTTGGCTCGTTTACTTAAAAACACTATACTAACTCGCTCGTTTGTTACTCCCAAAGCAAGTGAGCCCGAACAGGTGTGCTTTTTCAAGACTCGTTGCACATTGCTAATGAGCAATGTTCCACGTTGCGTCACACCATGTTTCAGGAGTCCTTGCTCCTTAGTATGATGCCCACGATGGTCTAAGGCAGGCATCTCAAATACGTGGCCCATGATGGTCTTTCGTGCGGCCCACAGAGAATTTTGAGAATTATAGGCATTTTGGAAAAAATGACAGTAAACATATAGGTCAGTGGTGGCGAACCTGTGACCCACCGTGCAATTGTAAGTGACCTGAACGTGAATCCTATGTAGTTTATCGTCTCATAGTGTGTGGGGTGGACGGGGACCTGGTGGGCTAAATCCTGCAGACCCGACCCTGCCACAGGCGGGGTAGGGGTATTATTATTATGATGATCTCTATTTGCTGTTTTAATAAACTAAATTACCATAAAATCTCACATAGTGCCTGCGGATTATATGCGAAACATAGGGTCATTTAGTGCAGACTATATGCGAGGGCAGACTATATATGGGTGCAGACTATAAATGAAACCCAGGGTTCTCAATGAAAACTGCTCTTCATTTTCTGAACATTTTATTACACTTAACAACACGATTTTACACATTACGTTCTTATTTATATGATAATGCAATATAAAATCTTTCACATTTCAATTTCATCGTCAGGGCAATCTGACATTTCATGTTCAAATTCATTTGATCCCATTGCCCCTACAAGTTGCGCCACAGGTTACAGTAGGAATTTTACATGAGTGCGGACTATATTTGAAACATACCCATCGCTAATGCGGACTATATTTGAGGTGTGGACTTTACGTGAGATTTTACGGTATTCATTATTAACACTACGGGACTCGCACAAGGAAATGTAACACCAGTAGTCGCATGGATTAAATATGTAGTCCATGTATTTCCATTGAAATTTGGACAAAGTTTCTTTATGTTTCATAATAATAATTTAAAAATGATTAAATAAAAGGTGTTGTGGTACTTTTTGACACACTTTTAATAAAAATACCTTTGAGTATGCCAAGAAAATTGTTATTTGAAAGGCTGAGGTGAGAGGTTTAGCCCTTGTGAATCTTTCCAAGTGTCCAGTTTACTTACCACAAACTAAATTGAATTATTGGATTTTTTATGGGCCAATATATTTGCAGTCAGATAAATGAGACAATAAATTTCCATTGTAACATGCATACACAGTATATGAAGTTATATTGCAGCTCCCTATGCAAATATGTTAGACCAATGGCCTGAGTTCACATCTTAAATGATCATTGCTTCAACAGTCGCATGGCATACATTTGTAATCCAGTGGTGGGAAAAAATTCGAAAACAAAAAAACTACAAAGTTTTGTTACCAAACTTGTAGGATATTTGCAATAGACACTACTGAGAAGGTACTAAAGAGCTGATAAATAAAAGTGACATAGTATGCAATATATTTAAAAAAGTTCACGAGTGGATTACAATAGTAATCTGCGCGAGTCCCGTAGTGTTAATAATAATTTTATTATTCATAAAATTAAATAGTGCTTGCGCCTAACCCACGGACAACTTTTTGGTTTTTTTTTCGTGAATTTGTGACCCGTCTTCAAAAAAAGGTTCGCCACCACTGGTATAGGTTAACGTTTTGTTGAATTCAATTCTATATAAAATGTTATTGTCAGGGCCAGCTCCAGGGGGTGCAATCGGGCATTAGTCCGGGGCGCCATGTTGGCTGTAAGTGTGAGAAAAACTGCTGCTTGAACTTGAATGATATTCTTAATTGTTTTTTGTTGTTTGTTGGAGTTTAAGGTCCCGTCAACTACAAGGTCATTAGAGACCCGTCCACTGTATAGTTCTAATGCATATACTGCACAGACCCTACACTAATGCGACGATTATTGGGTATTAGCAGTACCCAGCTTTCCCAAGCTACCACCCATGTCAGTACTAACTGGGCTTGCGTTGCTTAACTTCAGCGATCAGACGAGAACTGGTGTGTCCAACGCAACTCGCCGCTCCCGGGGCGACATAAGCCGCTAGGGCGGACCCTGGCTGTATTTCATACATTTTAAAAATGCACACAGCACTTATTATACTGTATATACTGTAGGTAGTTTACACATAACTTAGGTCATAGTGCATGCGGCCCACAGAAAGTTTCACTGTTGTAAATATGGCCCTCCAATAAAGTGAGGGAGCGGCGAGTTGCGTTTTGCACACCAATTCTCGTCTGATCACTGAAGTTAAGCAACGCAAGCCCAGTTAGTACTGACGTGGGTGGTCGCTCGGGAAAGTTGGGTACTGCTAATGCCCAATAATCGTCGCATTAGTGTAGTGTCTGTGTATGCATTAGAACTATACAGTGGACGGGTCTCTAATGACTTCATAGTTGATGGGACCATAAACTCCAACAAACAACAACTCCAATAAAGTGAATTTGAGACCACTGGTCTAAGGTGCCGGGCTGCTCACCTTCCTTTCTAGAAGTGTAAAAGGGATGTGCAGGTGGTGAACGAATTACTGTAGTTCAAATTAGAGAGTTAGTGGGGAACGTCGACGATGACGATACGAACGATACGAGGTCAAATCAGGCAAATGCCCAAGCTCAATTGCTGGTCTGCTTTTCGTGAGCATGCACAGTTGCCTCATTTGACCTCGTATTGTTCGTATCGTCATCGTCGACGTTCACCACTAACTCTCTATTATCTAATCTTGAAAATGAACCGTTCAAAGTGGTCTTTGTTTTAGTGATCAATAGTTGTTTTTCTTCCCATTTCCTCAACAGATAAAATTAAACCGGACTGAATCCTTGCTAATTCCTCCCAGTTCAGATGTACATAGTTCATTGGGTCAGTTCAAAGTTCAGACGTATCGTTCTCGACTTATGAGTTTAATATGTTCTGTGACTGAGCTTGTAACTCAAATTGCTCGTATGTCAAACCATTTTTGTTCATAGAAAGTAAGTGAAATGCCTTTAATCCGTTCCAGCCCCCCCCCCCCCAAAAAAAAACACTCTATATGTATTGTTTAAAAACATTATGAAAGATATATCAATGATTTTTGCTTGTTTTCCCAAAGCTACAAGTCCTGCAGAGTGCTACGTGATGAGTTAGGTAACATCTTCTTCAGCAACCTTCTAGCCCATGCACCTTCCAATGGACACACTCTCCTCCACCACTGCCACTCTTATTCCATTCCTTTGATCTGTCATTACAGACACAGCCTCCGAACACAGATGTTTACATGCAGAGGGCAAATTCCTTCAAGTAACAACTTGCCAGGCCATATCTATAATTCTGAGGCCATGTAACATCAAAGCAGTGGCAGAACATGTGCTTTGTGAAGAATTTCTTGAAATTAGAATTCACCTGCTGGTTCATAGGCTGCAGGATAGGAGGTGTCTTCGAGGTTTTATAGGTAGGTAGATGCATTATCAAGGATGAGAAGGGCTTGCAGGGGTAGAAAGTTTTCTTAGAGATTGCTAATTATTGGTGGTGTGTGAAGCTCACTCAATTTTTGTCTCGCACCTCAAATCAAAAAATTGACCAAGTGATAGCTCGTATGTCAAAAAACTCGTAAATCGAGGTATCACGGTAGTGCTAATGCCCAAACATCGTAGGATTAGTGTAGTGTCTGTGCACTCTCTGCATTAGAACTATGCAGTGGACGGAGCAATAATGACCTTGTAGTTGACAGGCCCTAAAACACCAAACCCCCGTCCACCCCACACACTACCATATTCTTACAGGCAGCCTGCTCCCACGTCTGCAGGTCGTCTGTAGGAATACCTCTGTTATACTGAAGGACAAGATCATTAGAACCCTTGTCTACTGCATCGATGAAATGCAGAGACTGCATAGACACTACTCAAATGCGACGATAATTGAGTATTAGCTGTACCCAGTGTTCGCAAGCGCCCACATATGTTAGTACTAGCTGGGGTTGCGTTGCTTCACTTCAGTGATCAGACGAGAACTGGCGTGTCCAACGCAATAAGCCGCTCCCTCTACAGAACGGAAGATGGACTTTGGCTTGCCCGGAAAATACGCCATATATCTGCTTGTATTTCAAAAAGATTGGATAGCGCTCATAATATGGCTGCAGAGGTGCTACTTATTAGTTTGATAACTCTTAATACAAGTAGGTAACATTGTGCATTTGAATCTGCTGACTTCCCTCGATCAGTCACTCAAATGAATTCTGTCATCATTGTAGGAATGGTTATTAGAATGCTTGTTGGACTTGCAAACTTCAGCAGTCTACTGCAAGGAATGTATTCTAAAAGAGGCACTAGCCAAAAATTGTCCTGTAATATCGAAATTAAAAATAGAACGAAGTTTGCTTTGAAATGGAATAAGTATTACCGTATTATCTCGTGTATAATACGCACTTCTTCCCCAAAAAATTGGCTGCAAAGTCTGGGTGCGTATTATACATACTATAAGTGTAAAAATTTCAGCCATTATCAGAGAACACTATCAGAGAACATTATCAGAGACATGTTTGCTTGTTAACCTCATTTAACTTCTATTAGATGCTCTTTTGAGTTAGTTTTATAAATATAATATTTAGCTACCTACAATTTATTTACCTTCATACCATAGGTACAAGCATAACCATAGATGTAAGTAATAATACTAGCGTACTACTATAAAAAATTAACAAGTCCCGTAATAAAAAATGAATATCCTAAGTCCAGTTACAGTGGAACCTCGATTTGCGAGTAACTTGATCTACGAGTGTTTCGCTGGATGAGCAATATTTTTTAATAAATTTCAACTTGATTAACGAGCGATATCTTGCAATACGAGCAGTGCTGCTGAAACGAATTTTTTTTGCCATGTATTGCATTGTATTTTACAATACATATTCATTTTTTGCATTCCACTATACACTTAAAAAGTTAAGAATTCAAGAAATCGCCACATTCATTCACTTGAGCAGGTAGTGTTAGAGCTTGCCAACAGTACGCGACTAGGATACGGTGAACATTCATCATCATCATCTCATCCTTCTCCCACCTGAGGCAGGGTCGGGTCTGCGAGCTCTAATCCTCCACTCCCGCTTATCCCTTACCAAGTCCCCCTCCACCCCGCACACCTCCATGTCCCTCTGCACCTCCTGCTCCCACGTCCGTTTTGGTCATCCTCTACCTCTGGTGCCCCCAATTACCTGCTGTCCCACAATGGACCTAATAAGCTCCTCCTCTCCCCTCCTCATCACATGCCCATACCACCTCAACCTACGGTATTCTCTCTCATCTTTTCAGCAATATCTCTCACCCCCAACCTACCTCTAACGTAATCGTTTCTAATTCTGTCGCATCTTGACACCCCACACATGTAGCACAGCATTCGCATTTCGGTCGGCCACTTGCATTTGCTTTTCGTGTTTCTTCCTAACTGCCCAACACTCTGAGCCATACAGCATAGCGGGCCTAACGACGGTTCTGTATACCTTGCCCATCAACTTTATTGGGACCCGGCGGTCGCACAGGACCCAAATTGCCTTCCTCAGCCATCCTGCATTAATTCTATGGGTCACGTCAGAATCTATTTCCCCATTGCTCTGGAAAACTGATCCGAAATAACGATCCTAAATAACTGATCCTAAGAATCATTTTTTTTGTTTTGTGTGCAAATGTAGTGACTGTTCGCTAGCATCCCCTCTCTTCTCTCTCGTCTCACTCACATCGACACGATTATTTCTGAAGGCAAAGTGCAGTTAATTTGTTTTATGTATTTTTAATTTATACTGTATTTTGTATTAATCATTTTTATATGAAAATTTTTGGGTTGTAGAACCAATCATCCAAGTTTCCATTATTTCTTATGAGGAAATTCCCTTTGATATACGAGTGCTTTGGATTACAAGCACGTTTCAGGAACGAATTGTGCTCGCAAATTGAGGTTCCACTGTATGCCTAACAATACTGATATTAAAAGCCTAAAAATTCTTCACAATCGTCATCTGAAATAATTGGGAACGGGCAAACTTAGCCTGCGTATTATACATCAGTATTGAGATTTTTACATGAAAGTAATTCTTGGAACGTGGGGTGCGTATTATACGCGATATAATACGGTATATTGATTGTGGAGAATGCCGTGACATTCCAGAAAAAGAGACCATGCCAGGCGAAGAACGAAGCTATTTAAAATAATAACACCTCTGGAAGTAACACTGCTGGAATTATTTGTTTCAAAATTTTACTTGATCCGTCTGATGTCCCTCCTGCTGAGAAAAAAGAAGAAAGATTAGTGCTATTGTGGTGCGTTTTGAATCCGACCGACAAGAGAGTGACTGCCGCTGGAATTCATCTTGCAAAATAATGGTAGTAGGAGGTATAAGCAACAGATGAGAGGATACCTGGAACGTTGAAATCAAGGATTTTCAGGCCAGCCCTGGAGGTGCTGATTGTAACAGGACCGTTGAAATCAAGGATTTTCATGCCAGCGCTGGAGGTTATTCCCCGGAAGAGGAGACCTTTTATGACTGACAGTAGCCCTTGCGTGGTAACCAATGCAGTTGCGGACTAAACCAACAAACAAACACAACACTTAACTAAGGATAAAAAAACCTTTGAACAACGAATACAGCTTTGTGAAGTTCCAAGATGACATCCCAAATTTCAGGAAAACGATAACAGGACTTATTAGAAATTTCGGACAGGATACCTGCAAGGTGAAGATCGAGGAGTGCGTCACTAGTAAAGTCAGGACTGTGTGTTTATTTGCATTATTCTGGCGAAATGTGCTTCTGTCTGTATAACACCTTTTACCTAATGGAATGTGACCATTTCACATTTTTTTGGGACTTCTTTCATTGTACTCAAGGAATGTGACAAATTCATTGCAATAACGTCCAACGCTTTCAAATGGAATGTGCACCTTGTTCAACTTGATCTTTTGGGTTATGCAGCAGGCTTTTCGTTTAAACCCTTAGAATATTTTCAAACGTATTTCGTTGATTCCGAAGGGCAGATCTAACAGGGCTAATGTAAGGGGCAGATGCCGTAACTATACTGATCGCAGAAGTCGTAAACAACCCCATGATCGACTTCAAACTGTCCAGGGCTCAAGCAAGGTTTTTATTTCGAACATCGCAACCTTGGATTGAGTCTTGCAAACAGTTATTACACTTCTACATCGCGTTCCCTAACTGCGTCAGTAGTTCTAGGGTCGATAAAAAATCGAGGTGGGTCGGCTTCTTTCCGGGCGGCCGAGAGGCTCCGAGTGCGCCTTCCTGCGGATGAGAAATAAAACCGACGTCCCGTTTGGTGCACGATGGCATTTGCACGTAAGAGCTCGCCCCCTGGCGTCGTTGGAGTGCCCCAACTAACAGTCGACCGGCCGCGACGCGACGATAAATGATAGGGGTTGCAGCTTCGGTTGGCAAGTGGCTGCGGAAAAACACTGCACAATATATCGCTTTTATGTCCATTCAGAGAGACAAGATGGGTACTCAACCCTGCCATAGGCGGGAAAAGTTTTAGGAGTAAAAAAAGTAAAGAAAAAGGATCGAGGTAGAGTTCAGTTGCAGAGTTCGCTCAATTCTTTGCATGCATGCGTTTTGTATGAGACACTCAGTATCAGGTGCTGAAGATCAAAACCTACTAGGAAATTCTTAAATCTTCTGTTTTCAAACAGCAGAAATTCAGCAAATGATCACGTGTTCAGAATCTTCTATCTTAACCATAGTATCAATTTTTAAAAATCCTACTTTTTGACAAAATCAAAAATTTTTATATTGTTTGTGGTATTACAAAAGTTTCACAGTTGATAACCATCAGAGATTTCATTGTCCTTGCCCTTAGGGCTGATATAATATTTGCTGAAGCATTATCCATCCCATGTAGTTTGGAGAAGGAAGTGTGGCAGCTTCTCCTCCCCTCTTCATTACGTGTCCATACCACCACAATCTACTCTATCGCAAATATTTCCGTGGTGTCCTCCACCCCCAGGCTATCTCTCTGATACCTATTCCTAACTTTACCTTTAACGATAGCAGTAAATTTATCACTTGCAATTCTTTGGACTGCCAAATCACTCCACCATCTCCACAGAAATAAATATAGCCATAGATAAGGTGACCAGACGTCCCGATTTAGGCTGAACACTCCCGATTTGAGACTTCATGTCCCGCCGTCACTCGCTTGTCCCGGCGGGATGCCCATTTGTCCCACTTTGTTGGCAATTTCTCAGTAGGATGTCCCATGCACGTCCCTTGATCGTTGACACATCAGTTCTAGTCGGATCACTGAATTTAAGCAACGCAACTCCAGCAAGTACTAGCAGGAGTGGCCACTTGGGAACGGAACACTGGGTACCGATAATACCCGAAAATCGTCATATTAGCGTAGTGTCTGCGCAGTCTTTGCATTAGAACTATGCAGTGGACGGGGCTCTAATGACCTCGTAGTTAAAGGGCCCTAAGACACCAACAAAATAAAAAGCAAATTAAATACGTGTACAGACACCCACACAATGATCTTGCAATGAACTGAGTTCATAGAGCTCTACCGAGGCTATTCTTGCCTCTGTCCAGTGAAATCGAAGGATTTTTACTGCAACAGACAAGAAAACCCAGGAATACACTCCAGGGGGCTGACAGCCATCCTCATGGCAGCGTCTTGCTTTTCTATTTTCTGAGTTGCCAGTGTTAACAATTTACAGTACGTATCTATATTCATACACGAATAATTGCTCCAGTCTTCTGGTTCCTGCTGTAGTTCTCGGAGAACATTCACATGGGAGAATGTCCCTCTTTTCAGTAATCATTCCCGGGACCACCGTGAACGGCGTGCAAACTTCGTTTTTATTTTCAAATTTGGAGCACATAGTGCGATTATTGTCAGTAACAGTTCTTCACCCATGGTGGTTGTAGATCGACTGAGCAAAAGTGTGGGCAAAAGTTTGATTGAAAGGATGAGCTGCGTAGCCACACAATATGTCAGTCTAGTTGGTCAGTCTTTGCAGATCGTGCAAGACTGATGGCTTGTTGTTGTTTGTTGGTGTTTTAGCGCCCTTCAGCTACAAGGTCATTAGAGTGCCGTCCACTGCGTAGTTCTCATGCAGAGACTGCACAGACACTACGCTAAGGCCCCGCGCAAAATGAGACGCAGTCTCCGCAGGGTGACTCACTATAAAATTCTGTGGCTCACGTGATAGTATGTAGCTGCACAGGTTAAGTCGCAGGGTGACGTGATTCAGTGCCGTCGCCACATGACCCTGCGGAGCGCAGTGCCAATGCCGCAGTTTCCTGCGTGAAGTTGGCGGGACAATAACAAAAGCGGGGCGAAGCAGAGAAGTATGGAGAAAATCTGCGATTCAATGTGCGGTGATTGCCTGCTAGGAGAATTTCGCAGGGCTGCTACACCGTGCGTCTCATTTTGCGCCTTGCCTAATGCTAAATTGCTTCTCTCGCAGACTGTGTCGGACATGACCAGGGATTTAGGGTGCGACTTACTACATCAGATGCGGGTCTCTGATGTAGGGTCCTGGAGGCGCCATTATGGCAGGTAGGGAATGGATAGGAGAATAGATGGTTAAGGTTCCTGAGGGTTTCCACAGAGTTATAACTTAGGAATGAGAGTTATTCCAATTTGGCCTATAAGGGCTGCTTTCAATGTATTCAATTAGAATTGGATTTTTGGGTTTTAGCGGTACCCAATTTTCCCAAGCGGCCACCCATGTTAGTACTAGCTGAGGTGGCGTTGGTTAACTTCAGTAATCAGACGAGAACTGGTGTGTCCAACGCAATTTGCCACTCCCCGTCTTTCCAAAAGAAGTATGAAAAGTAGATATTTGGTTCCTAAACCCCCAGATGATTTCTTCTAGAAATCTTTAGTGCAGTACTTCAGGCTTAAAATCCTAATAAGAGTGAGAAGAGGCACTGGTGCCTCAAACCCTTAACAGCTCGAAAGTCACATAACTGCAAAATACCACCCGTGTGTCCATTCACAAGGGCACGATGTATACCCGACCCTGACAGAGGCGAGAAGAAGGGGGAGGGGCGAATTGCGTTGGACACACCAGTTCTCGTCTGATCACTGAAGTTAAGCAGCGCAACCCCAGCTAGTACTGACATGGGTGGTCGCTTGGGAAAACTGGGTACTGCTAATACCCAAAAATCGTCGCATTAGTGTAGTGTCTGTGCAGTCTGCATAAGAACTATGCTGTGGACGGGGCTCTAGTGACCTGTGGTTGAAGGGCCCTAAAACACCAACAAAGAATAACAACAAGCGAGAAAAGGGTTAATTCTTGCATTTATTCACTAGTTGGAAGGGTCTATGTAAATGTGGATCAATGTAAATGCTGATCTCAACTAAAATTCCCAACTAGTTAAGTTTGCTCTGAATGCTGCATTCGGGACTTAATCAACGTCGGCCTAATTTCATTTTAAGGAATGCTTGCCTTGGAACGAGAGGACGAGTTCCAGCAGGGGGAAATGTTGCTGATCTACTCTCATCTGAGTTTTCCAGCCTATAGTAGATTGGGTATTTGTGTGACATGTTTGAAACTGGAACAAATCCTACACTCCTAATGCCTTATTTAACGTCGGGCTATTTTCTTCTACCGACGGCAGGGGTAAGGGGTGGGGAACATTGTGGAAAAAAATTGAGGGAGTGGAAACTGAAGTGATATAGGCATGTAATGAGAAGAGGGAAAGAGTAGCCCATTAGGTTCATTACAGGAATGCAGGTGGTTGGAAGCACCTGGGGTAGTGGGAGAGAAAAGCAGACGTGGGAGCAGGTTGTTTGTAGGGGGGTGGGAGATAGGCGGGAATGGATAGCTAGAACGCACAGACCCGACACTGCCAGTGCCACAGGCCGGATAAGGATACCATGATGATGAAGGTGCTGTATATCCACAATCTACAGTAAATGGCAGTATGTAGTGAAGTTAAAGGTTTACGGAAGTTTCGCCCCCGATATTTCGCCCCTGAATACTTTTCGCCCGTGGAGCTTTCGTCCCCACACATTTCGCCCCTGGGAGGGTAAATGGCCGGTTTTTTTTGTTGCTCTGTTTACTGTAATAATATTTTTAATACAATAAAAAAAACACAAACATTAAGCAAGACTGTCACATAAAAAAATGCAAACATTAACTAAAATTCGAAATTGTAGGCTATGCATTCAGAAAGTGTATTAAATTTCTATCGTTGATGTCCTCCACAATGCATAGAATTCTTGTCGAAATTGCTGAATTTTTAACTTACCTATTCCTTGAAACACTCAGAAAAAGGTCCAAACGAACAATGCTGTTTTCCAGGTAAAATCAGAATAACCAAAAAAACTGGCCATAATATGGTAAAAATCAAGGGCTGGCATTACACTAATTTACACTAATTTACACTATTTGCAAAATTTACGATATAAAGGCTATGCTGGCATTTTACCATACCTAAAACAGAATAACAAAAATTAACAAAAAACGGCCATTTGCCCTCCCAGGGGCGAAACATCCGAGGGGCGAAAAGTACTTGGGGGCGAACGTTCCGGATTCCGAAGTTAAATCCCTCTGTAGTTATTTTGTTCATGCTATATTAGGGTTGTTGTGTTCATTTTTATGGGAAATCAGTCATAGATACTGTTTTAATTTCATTAAGAACAAATTAGTTTAATTTTTGTGAAGAAGGGTTTTTTAAAATTTCATTACAAGTTCATTGAGTCAAGCTGTAATAGCTCAACCTTCTGCCTGCCTATCGCCGCTTCATGGTGACGTCATGAAGAGGTTATGAGGCCTTGAATTTTAGGAGGCGTTGGATGACGCTCATAATTTTGCTACAGAGGTGGTACTTGTTATTGGTGTGATAATTTAATACATATCACACGCACCATTGTGCATTAACGGCTTCTGACTTACACTAGAACAGCCGCTGAAATGAATCCTGTTGTGATTACAACAGCTGTTGGTGGATTTTTAAGTGGAGTGGCGGACTTAGTCCCCTCACTGTTCAAAACTTTTTCTAATGTAGGGGATACCTCAACAACGTCCTGTAACATTGAAATTACCAATATGTCTAACTTTACATTCAAATATATTGAATATCACCTTGTTACGGGAGATTTGCTAGAGAGACCGAAAATGGAGATCATGCCAGGCGAAAAGGAAACTTATTCCTTTCTAGACCCCACTGCAAGTTCAAGCGGCGTTTCTGGATTACTGTGTTTCAAAATTCTACTTCAACCATCTGTTCCATCTGTACACCCGCCTAAGGAGGAACAAGAAGAAAGATTGGTGCTTTTGTTTCACGTTCCTAAGGCTAGGAAAAAAAGAGTGATTGCCGTTGGAATTTCCAGGGGCAGCCGAGCTAAAATCCAGAATTTGTATAAGAAAATGTTAAAGGCAGATCCACCGTCTGTGAAAATTTCTACCCAACATAAAGGAGAGAAGGAAACTGTGGAGTTTATGCGAGAGTGTCTAAGTAAGATGCTGGAATTTCAAAACGAGGTCCAGGATGCGAAAATAATAATAAAAGCACCTATTAGTAATTCAAAACATAATATTTGGGACGTGCAAATTTACGACATGACATATGGAACGTGTAGATAAATGACATAATATTTGGAACGTGGATATCCACCTTTTCAGATAACAGCACTTAATAAGGACTCAAGGCAGCATACCTGGGAATTGATGATCAATGAGTGTTTTGGTAATCACGTCAAGACTTTGTAATGTCAGAATAATAATATTTTCAATATGGAATGTGATCGTTTGACTATGATGTGGCGTCTTCTGGTGTACTTAAGAAATGTGACAAATTCATTGTAAATAAAATCAAAGGACATTGAATGTAATGCATTCATTCACTTGAACCTTCGGTCTTTCAACTTTCACGAGAGAGTTGGTTTAGGAGTAATCGTTAAATTATGTCCCACTTAGGAATAAAGATCTCTGGTGTGGACATGGTAGGTTAATTGATGAAGAGTCTATGTTACGTAATAAATGTTATGGATTTTCGATTTTTCACTCTGTATTGTGAAATTTCGGACAGCATGGGTTAGGTTAGATCACGTAGGGTTTGCAATATGTTGGGAATCAGAAGGTTCGAGGTAGAGTTCAGTCTCAAGGTCGCTCAGTTCTTTGTATGCATGCTTTTTAACAGAAATACTACACTAAGTATCAGGCAGGGGGACATCACGTGAGGAACACTCAAAGAAAGTGTTGCCCATATACAGTAGAGTCCCGCTTAACCTTCAAGCGCTCGCATGGGCGGCAAATTGACCGCCAAATTAAACAAAATTTTGTCCCACTGTAGAGGAACTGATTAAATGATTGGGACCACCTATAGTGCTCGCCACAAAAGATGACACATGGGAGGAAAGTTCATTACAAAATTTAGGGAGTCTTTAAAAGGTCAAATGCCAGGCTTCATTCAGTAATGGCAAGTACAACTTCTATGTTAGTCCCTATTTTTCGAAGAGGACTCATCTTTTCCCTCCCACCAATGTGTCAACTTTCGTGGCGAGCACTATAGTATTCTCAAGTTGTATATTTGGTCACAACTTGCATTTAAAATTTTTTCCCCAACTCATGTCAATTTGGAGCAATTCGTTATCAAAGTAGCTGGGGTTGTGGAGGGTTACACAAACGACCATTCTGCTGCCTCACAAGTGCATAGGAAAGTGGTTCCCCATAGCAGGATTTTTGGGGCTCCATGGCAGAAAGCACTGCAGATCCACGGTCCGACTATCAGGGTCCCACTATCGGGGTTTGACCATCAGGGTCCAACTAGCAGGGGCCCATTGTCAGAGTCCCAGTATCAGAATCCAAGTATCAGGGTTTGACTATCATGGTCCCAGTATCATTTTCTCAGCATCAGAGTCAAGGTATCAAGGTCCCAGTATCAGGGTCCCACTATATCAGCGCCTACAGGACATTAAGACAGCAATGGGAAGAGGGGATCTCAAAGTAAACATGAATAAGACAGAGTATCTAGCTTTCAATTTTAGTGGCCAGGGGCAAGGGGGTGAGATCCGTTGTGAGGGGGAGGGTATGCCAGCGGTGCAACAGTTTCGTTACTTAGGATCAGTTTTCCAGAGTAATGGGGAGATAGATTCAGACGTGACCAATAGGATTAATGCAGGATGGCTGAAGTGGAGGCAGGCAAGTGGAGTCCTGTGTGACGACTGGGTCCCAATAAAGTTGAAAGGCAAAGTTTACAGAACGGTTGTCAGTCCCGCCATGCTGTATGGCTCAGAGTGTTGGGCTGCTAGGAAGAACCATGAAAGGAGAATGCAAGTGGCTGAGATGCGTATGCTGTACTACATGACTGGGGCGTCACGAGCTGACAGAATACGAAATAGAGGTAGCCTGGGGGTGGGGGACATCGTAGAGAAGATGAGAGAGAGGCGGTTGAGGTGGTATGGGCATGTAATGAGGAGAGAGGATGAAGAGCTTGTTAGGTCCATTATGAGTTTGCAGGTGGTTGGGGGTTCAGAGGTAGGGGAAGGCCAAAATAGACGTGGGAGCAGGTGGTGCAGAGGGACATGGAGACGTGTGGGGTGGACGGGGACATGGTGGGGGACAGGAGGGAGTGGAGAATGAGAACCCGCAGACCAGACCCCACCACGGGCAGGAGGAGGGTGAGATGATGATGATGATGTTGAAAATAACAAACAAAGTATAGTACAGTTGGGTTTCATTATATGCGATTTCCAAGTTGTGCGGTTTGCATTTGACTAAAAAAAAATTTTGCCACGTATGCATACTGTATGCTTGTTCAGGAAGTATAGTGAGTCTACGGCCCATGACACTGATAAAATCCACCGACCATTGTATTAGCCAGTCAAAGAAGTTTAGGTCTGTCAGAAATTAGCATTCATAATAGGGGGTTCCGCACTTGTACATGACACTTAACAATCATACCATTATCATCATACCCTTATCCCGACTGTGGCAGGGTCGGGTCTGCGGGTCTGTCCACCAGGTCCCCGTCCACCACACTCACTATAAGACTGTAAACTAGATATGATTCACGCTCAGGTCATTAAATATTGCATGGTGGGTCACTTTGTGACCCGCGGGTCGCAGGTTCGCCACCACTGGCCTAGAGTGACGAAGTCAAGAAGTGTGTAACATCATAACAACACTTAAAAACATCGTTAGGGCTTAATGGACCCTATCCTTAGTTCCAGGATTAATTCGCCAGAATGACAAAAATCGTGAATGTGATATAAATGTGGCTGCATCACCTTTCTTCATGTTGAGCATTCAGGACAACCAATGAGCAATGTTACAACTGATGTCTTCGCAAAACTTCACTAGACTACACTTAACTGCAGTCTCATCGTTTCATTGATGTTTGAGGGCTCTTCATCTCATCCTTTCAAGTGCCCGTCCCCAGTGAAGTTCTAATGCAGAGTATGCACATACCCAACGCTTTACGACGATTTTTCGGTATTTGCAGTACCAAGTGTTCCCAAGCGGTTACCCACAGTGGCGTCACTAGAGGGGTGCGGGCCGCACGGGGTGACACCACTCAAACCGTGAGAAATGGGGTAACAGCAAAGAAGAAGAAGCGGCTGTTTTCGGGAGAGGGGGTGACACCATGGTGTTGACATCATGGTGTCACCGCACCGGGTGACGCCAACCCTAGCGACGCCACTGGTTACCCATGCTGTTATCAGCCGCGATTACGTTGCTTATGAGATGTTATGAATTTTCTACTTTTCACTTAGAATAATCCTGTTTCTGACAGCACGGGGACGGTTTGTTGCGTTGGACACACCAGTTCTCGTCCGATCACTGAAGTTATGCAATGCAATCCCAGCTAGTAGTAACATGGGTGGTCGCTTCGGAAAACTCGGTACCCTTCTCATTAGCATAGTGTCTTGTGTAGTCTCTGAATTAGAACTATGCAGTGGACGGGCCTGTAATGGCCTTGTAGTTGAAACGCCCTGAAACACCAACGAAAAAAATCTGCAGCATGGGGTAGGTTGGGTTAGTAAAGATAGGGCTTGCATTGGGTTGGCAAATTTTTTGCAAACTCTGATCCAAAATTATGGGAATCAAGAATTTCGAGGTATAGAATGGTTTTGGATGAGATGCTAAGTATCAGGTCCTTAAATGTTCTGCTTTCAAAGAGCAGAAATACAACAGTATATTGTTCCTTAGCCATAGTGTCAAAGCCTTCCGCCTTTTTGAAATTGATAGCGGTATTAAAAAAATTTCACATTTGATTGCCTTCAGAATTGAATTGTCGATCCCCGTATTATCCATCCCATGACAACGGCAGTAAATTTATTACTTGTCATCACTGGCGTGCCGGCATAGTGTGCAATGTGCGCGTCGCACAGAGGCGCCAAAGATGTCAGGGGAGAAGAAAATATTTTCATTATCTCTAGACGTCTATTGAACCCGCCGCGGTGGCATAGTGGTTAGCACGCTCGGTAACTACGCCAGTAGTTCTAGGTTCGATACTGGACCGTGGTGGGTTGGCTTCTTTCGGATGAGAAGTAAAACCGAGGTCCCGTGTGGGTGTACGATGGCACTTGCACGTAAAAAGAACACTCTCTACTACGCAACGGGTAGATGAGGCAAAATTTCCAGGTGTAGGAGCTTGCCCCCTGGCGTCGGTAGCATTCCCCAACGAACACTAGACCGACGATAAATAACCGTAGGGGTGCAGCTTTGGCCGGCAACCGGCTGCAGAAAAAAAAAACTATGTCCAAAATATCACCCTGTGTCCATTCAGAGGGACAAATGGGTACCCGACCCTGCCATAGGCGGGAAAAGGGTTAGGAGTTTTTTTTTTCTAGACGTCTATTGGAAACTGCAGATTTTCCACTTTGTTCTACATTCTGTGCTGTTAGAGGTGTAGGAACGCATATGTTAGAGGTAGCCTGGGGGTGGTGGAAATTGCCGAAAAGATGAGGTAAAATTGGCTGAGGTGGTATGGTCACATAATGAGAAGAGGGGATGAGGAGCTTGTTAGGGCCATGCCAGGAATGCAGGTGGTCGGGAGCACCCGGGGCAGGGGGAGGCCGAAGTTAACGTGGGAGCAGGTCGTCCGTAGGGATATGGTGGTGTGCGGAGTGGACGGGGACCTGGTGGGAGATAGACGGGAGTGGAGGGTCAGAACCCGCAGACCCGACCCCGCCACGGGCGGGATAAGGTTATGATGATGATGATGATGATCTGTGCTGTTAGAGGTGTGTGTCGTACACCATACTGTCCAGTGAAACTTCCCCAATCGGTCCACCCCTGTGGATATACGAAAGTGGACCCATCAGAGTGGTGGACCAATTAGGGTGGTTAACCCAAATACGGTGTAGATGATGTCAGAAAACTACATCAGAGGTGGGTATCAGGCAGCATTTATATTTTTACCAGACTGTTGAAAATAGGGACGAGGGTACTCCAGTTGGCAGCTTATACCTTTCATAGTATAGGAGGAGAAATGACCATCCATTCAAATTGAAGGCGATCGGGGCACGGACAGACTCATATTACTGGTCGTTTTTTCTGAGGATCATTTGGCACTCTAATGCTCATGGTGAGGATAATGTAAGGAGCGTCCTGAAAGGAGGCACCATTATAGCAGGTAGGGAATGGATAGGAGAATAGATGGTTCATGTTCCTTGGGGTATACCAATGAGAGGTATTCAAATTTGGCATACAGTCTAACTTGGATATAAGAGACACTTTGGGAAATCCAAAATACCGTAATCTCTTATATCCTAGTTTCTCTTATATCCAGGCCATGTAAAAACGACCATATTTTGCAATATGGTATACATTTCTAAGTACAGTATTGTAATTCTCAATTTTAATGTTTATTATGCTTCATAACATTCCAAAACAGATTCAAAAATCCAGATTTAAAAACTATACAGTATGATTAGCATCATCATATCCTTATCCCGCCTGTGGCAGGATTGGGTCTGCAAGTTCACTGTACATGCTCTGACTGGGGGCACCCCAGGCAGGCGTCCCGAGCCCACAGGAATATTGGCTGGGTAGTGTGTGGGGGTCGGATGCCAACCTATCCCACTTTTTCAATCATCACATTATGCAACCAAAATAGAAATTTAGCATGTAAATTAATGCTTTGTTGGTTATAATAGTGCATGGTGTCTGACCTATTGCACAATAACAATGCACAACAAGGATATTCCAGACTGCATGCAGATTAATAACTATACAGTATATTACAATATACTGGTATTTATCCATAGGGAAATGGTTAGTTTGGTTGGTAGGCGTTTTAGGGCCCTTCAACTACAAGGTCATTGAGCCCTGTCCACTGCATAGGTCTATCGCAGAGACTGCATAAACACTACATTAATGTGATGATTTTTGTGTATTAGTGGTTCCCAGTTTTTCAAAGCAGTCACCCATGCCAGTACTAGCTGGTGTTGCATTGCTTTACTTCAGTGATCAGACAAGAAATGATGTGTCCAATGCAATAAGCCACTCTAGGGATATGGTGGTGTGTAAGGTGGACAGGGACTTGGTGGGATATTGACGGTGGGAGATTGACTATATATTTAAAAAAAAGCTGTGATTTTGCATTGAACCTGCTTCTTTAAAGCTTTACTTTCCACCATATGCTCCACATTATAAAATGCCTGTGCAGGACGTCATCTGTCTGTCTTGCATAACATACAATGTTCAGCATGGATTACTCAGTCTCATTATTCTCTTATATCTGAGTGATAAATCAAAATTGTCAAAATGTGCCCTCTCATATAGGCGAGTTTCTCTTTTATCCAAGTTTCATATAACCATGTACATTAACACGTAAAGCATAGGACGTGCAGATGGGAATTCAAAATGGCTCTCTTATAACCGAGATTCTCTTTTATCCGAGTCTCTTATAAGTAAGTTGGCCTGTATAAGGCCTTATGCTGGCTGTATTAATGAAGTGTACCATGATGAAGTCCATGCTGCCAAAATCTCCTGTTGTGTTTCACTTATTGCTGTAGGAGAAATTCGACTTGAAATTTTAGATCTTTGAAAGCTGTACAAGTTGCCAAAAAACCAGTTTTGACTGCTAACCTTTCATTTGCTGATATTGATTAATTTTCTCATATTTCTATTAATATTTTGTATAAAAATATCAGGAGTGACAAAATGTAACAGCTCTTCATATAAATCTCTGCCTATTCTAAAATAGTTGCAGTAATCCACAGGGTCAGTTTCATTAATGCAATATAGTAAATTTAAATTAGTGTATTCCTGTCGTTTTAAATTTCATTTTTTAACTGCAATGTCGTTTTTTCTTTGTGCTGCATGCTATCATCATCATACCCTTATTCCGCCTGTGGCAGGGTCGGGTCCGTGGGTAAATTGAACATGCTCCAACTGGGGACAACACAGTCAGGCATCTGCAACCGGCAGGAATATTGGCTGGTTGTCTGTGGGGGGATACCGGCCTATCCCACTGTTCCAATACTGGATTATAGAACCAAAATAGAAATTTTGGCAGGTAAATTAGTGCTTTGTCGGTTATAATATTGCATGGTTGCTGACTTATCGCACATTAAGTATAATGCAACAGGAGTCAGGCTCATGCCGTTTGTGCTGCATGCTAAACTTCATAAAATAATAGCAACCCATGCTTTTCTTCTTTTATCCATACTAATGTGGTGGTTATTCGTGAGTGTGACAATGAACAGTGTAACTGTTTATGCGTTTTTAATGATTAATTAATGAAAATATATTACTCCAATAAGTGATGTAAATATTAACTATTTTAGTAAACAAATAACTGACCAATAAATGTAATCCAACAAAATCGATAAATATGTAAATTTCCGTTTCAGAGAAATCGATAGCAAAGCGTGTGTTGCCGATCAAGTATGGAAACCAACTGGTCGTTCTAAATTTCAAACTTTCAAGAGTTTGAAATTTATTCTAAACTCTGCACGTTCCAGAATTGCAAAACGTGAAACTGCAAACGTCATAGGAGAACCTATGACGTGACAGAGAAAGGTGATCCGCTACACTAAGGCCCTTCGTCCATGCGTGTGCATGTGTGTGTGCGTGCGTGCGTGCGTGTACGTGTGTGTGCACGTGCGGGTGTGTGTGCGCATGTGTGTGTGTGTGTGTGTGTATGTGTGCGCGTGTGTGTGTGTGTGCGCGTGTGTGTGTGCAAAAAAAGTTTTTGCTCACACCGCAAATTTTAACTGGCGGTGTGAAGAAATTTAATCACATCGGTGTCTCACTTCGGACTGACGTCAGTCCGAAGTGAGCGTGTGTGGGGGTTGCTCACGTCATTTATTCACGTTTTTTTGTTCTGCGCATGCCCAAACATAGATAAACGTCATCATTATAAAATTGCACCATGGTAACGGTAGAATTACTGGTTGATGCGGACAATCAAATGACGTCACATGACGTTCAACGAAAAGGAACATAAGTACGTGACACACCAAACTGATTGTGTGTGTGCAATTCATTCCTTCACACCAAACTGAACACATCGATATGCACACACCAATCTGATAGTGTGTGGGGGCCTTAAGAGACGAATGTCTGTAGTACTAATACAGAATTATTATACGTGGACTGTGGCATTTGCACATCAGCAGTCCATCCCGGAAAGACTGGTTTTGAAAAGCATGCGTCTGCCAGATACCAACCTCTGCTCACTAAGTTTTCAATCAGCTATGTTGGCATCGCTGTTTAATTATCGTGGGGTTGTACTCAGAGGTGAGTACAAGAACAAATATGGAGATGATAGAATTTGCGTTTAATATTAACATGACATGCTAATATGATGTATTTCTAAGAAGCAGCTGTAGGCCCACAATGGAACCAATCTTCATTTCTGAGGCAGATGATAGAAATGTATAGGGCAGCAAAGAAAGATATCCATGCCATCTTTATCGACTTGGAGAAGGCTTATGACAGTATTCCACAAAAGGTTGTTTGGAAGGTATTACAAAAACGGGGGGTTAGAAGAAGGGTTTATTCCAATAGTTCAGGATATGTACAGTATGATGGTTCCATAACCAGGGTAAGGACACCTTTAGGGAAATACTGAGGGCTTCCCAGTGAAGGTTGGGATACACCAAGGTTCAGCACCAAGTCCATACCTATTCAATCTGGTTATGGACGAGCTGCCGACGGGAGTAGGAAAATGCGCCCTCCAGTGCGTGATATTTGCCGACGATATAGGAAAACTTAGTGAATCCAAAGAACAAGTTGAGAAGAACCTAAACGACATTGCGAGGAGCAATAGAAAAGAGAGGACTAAAGATAAACATGAAGAAGACAGAGTATTTAGCTTTCAATTAGGAACGACAGTAAAATAATGGTGACGTACTCTTAAGGTCGAACTGGTGAAAATAGATGGAAGAGGTAAACTACTTAGGATCAGCATTTGATTAATTTCATGGATTGGGTAGTAAGCCAAGCAGCCATAACAGGCCGAACCCTTAGGAGGCTGCTCGCGGGAGATGAGGAGGTAGGTGTACAGGATGTAGGACAGGGGAAACTTGCAGCACTCAGCGTTCTTTACCAACCACTCATGTTGGTAATAACGTGGGCCTGTGCTTAACTTCAGTGATCTCACGAAAACTGGTGTGCCCAACGCAACTTGGCTGCACTCGAAAGCAATGCAGAGATAGACTGGGATGTGACCTATAGAATCAATGGGGATGGTTGAATTGGAGACAGGAAAGTGGAGTCCTTTGTGATAGGAAGGTCACAATCAAGTTGAAAGGGGAGTTTTACAGGGCAGTGGTTAGGCAAGCTATGGTACTTTATATGGATCAGAGTGTTGGGCAGTGCAGAAGAGCCACATAAATAAAATGTCAGTAGTTGAGATGCGAATGCTGCTGTACGTGAGTGGCATGTTGAGAGCTCATAGTTAGGAATGAATATATTAGAGGTAGCCTGGGGGTGGGGGCATCACAGAAAAAATGAGGGAGAGTAGACTGAGGTGGTATGGAAATGTAATGAGAATAGGGGAGTAGCACATTAGGTCCATTACAGGAATCCAGGTGGTTGGAAGCAGAAGTACGAACAATTTGCCATACGGATATGGTGGTGTGTGAGGTCAACGTGGCCCTGGATGGAGATGGGCTACAATCCACAGATCTAACGCTGCCACAGGCGGGATAAGGGTATTATGATGATGTTCATCAAGAAACATGGTATTCTTTTTAAATATATGTTGGACGACGTCACCAGCCGGACCACGACCCACGCCCTTTCAGAGGGACAAGATGGGTACCTGACCCTGCGACAGGCGGGAAAAGGGTTAGGAATTGCTTGCTTTAATTCTTTGATCCTTCTTCTATTGGAATCATGATGCCATCTTGCAAAACTATCTAAACAGGCATCTATGACAGGGCCTGAGGTCAAAAACTGAATAGATGGGCAAGAGTAGATGATGTGAGGTTTTATTAGGTATTTAATGTGTTTTCAAGTTAGGTTTTTAATGTGTTTTCAAGTTAGGT
>JAAFCE010008241.1:0-35579 GCA_013389805.1 Trigoniulus corallinus
TCAGGATCAGAACAGGATCAATTCAGGATCAGAACAGGATCAATTCAAGTTCAATTGCCTATGAGACTCCAAAGGCAAGCCGTCCATGAGGCACAGTAAGGTGTGACCACAGAATATCCGCCCTACCAGAGCAAAAAATTGTACTGTGTTCCAATGTCCTAGGTTAAGTAGTACTCTTAAACATTACGTGAGTCCTCCTAGCATAATTGCGTTTGAATGGGCATCTCTATGCACTGTCAACTGGGGCTACTTGGACAAACCTCGTTCCCGTATTTAAGTTCGTGTTTCAAGTTGCCCCAACTAGGGGCTACTTAGATCAAATTATTCCTTTCATTCATTTTAATAAAATCAGGATGCATGTTGTAGGCAGGGTCCACTCTAGCGCTTACGTCCCCCGGACAAAAAGACAAATTACCGCACCTTAAGAATATAATGCAAGTTCAAGCAGCAGTTTTTCCTCACACTTACAGCCAAAATGGAGCCCCTAAATTTTGGCACCCCGGACTAATGCCCGGGTTGCGCCCCCCCCCCCCCCCCCTAGAGCGGGCCCTGGTTGTAAGAAGTTTTCATGCTAAATGAAATGGTCATATCATTTGCTTTCAAATCTAAACAGAAGTCAGTGAAATTATAACCAAAAAATTTCATCTCTCATAGACTGATAGTTACTAAAAAACAGATTTTTGCTTTTCCTGGCAAATATTCAAATTGGCGTTTGTCCGTCTTTGATACCAAGCTCTTCATTTGGACGGAATCGTAGTAAGAGGAGGTTACACAAATTAAATTGCAGTTCTGCCGATTGCTGAGAGAGACTTTGGCATATACTGGTAAGTTATCGTTTTTTTTGTTTCGCTGGTGTTTTAGGCCCTTCAAATACAATTGTCATTAGTGTCGTTAGGCCCGCTATGCTATATGGCTCAGAGTGCTGGGCAGTTAGGAAGAACCATGAAAAGCAAATGCAAGTGGCTGAGATGCGAATGCTGCGCTACATGTGTGGGGTGTCAAGATCTGACAGAATTAGAAACGATTACGTTAGAGGTAGCTTGGGGGTGGGAGATATTGCGGAGAAGATGAGAGAGAGTAGGTTAAGGTGGTATGGGCATGTGATGAGGAGGGGAGAGGAGGAGCTTACTAGGTCCATTGTGGGACTGCAGGTAATTGGGGGCACCAGGGGTAGGGGAAGACCAAAACGGACGTGGGAGCAGGTGGTGCAGAGGGACATGGAGGTGTGTGGGGTGGGGCGGGACTTGGTTGGGGATAGGCGGGAGTGGAGGATTAGAACCCACAGACCCGACCCTGCCTCAGGCGGGAGAAGGGTGAGATGATGAAATACAATTGTCATTAGTGAGTTTCATCCACTTCGTTTTGTTGGTGTTTAAGGGCTCCTCAGCTCCAATGGTCATTGGAGAGCTGCGTCCACTTTGTAGTTCTAATGCAGTCTGCACCCACACTACACTGTTACGACGATTTTTGGGCATTAGCAGTACCCAGTGTTTCCAAGCGGCCGTCCATGCTAGTACTAGCTGGAGTTCTGTTACTTTTGTTTCTTTGGTGTTTTAGGGCTCTTCAACTACAAAGTCATTAGTGCGCCATCCACTGCGTAGTTCTAATGCAGAGATTGCATAGAGACTACACTAATGCGACGTTTTGGGTATTAGCAGTACCCAGTTTTCCCAAGCGGCCACCCATGTCAGTACTGGCTGGGGTTATGTTGCTTAACTTCAGTGATCAGACGAGAACTGGTGCACTCTTTAGTAATTTACAACATTTTGATAAGAGTTTTTATGAGAATGCGGCCAAGTTGCGTTGGACATACCAGTTCTCATGAGATCACTGAAGTTAAGCATCGGAAACCCACGTTAGTACAAACATGGGTGTTGGCAGAGAACGTTGGGTGTTGCAAATTTCCCCTCCCCTACATCCCCTTCACCTACTTCCTCCTCTCCCGCGAGCAGCCTCCTAAGGGCTCGGCCTGTTATGGCTGCTTGGCTTACTCTCCAACTTATTGAATCATAGAAAGTATTTGAGAAGAATTTTAACAAAGTGACAGGTCCTTACAATTGTAGTGTTTATCCTTTTTAATACAGACCCCATTGCAACAGGCTTTGATACTAGGGTTGCAAAATACATTTAAGCTTTTTTCCACATATTCATCATTTATATACATATATCTAATATGCTTTTAAGAAAACATTTAAAGCATTGCTTAACAATAGAGTTAAAGATCAAAACTATACAAAACAAAGGCGTATTACACATACGAAAAAAAAAATATATCCACACACATTCATAATCCTTCTTCCGGTCCAGAAACAAAACGAAAAAATAATTCAGATAACGCAATATTCGAGTAGCTATTAACTAAACGGTACAAAATGGCTTCTATAGCTAATTATGTAAAAAATATTGTTTAAGAAGTTAAATGAACCTCCATGGTCACACAAATTCAAGAATGAATATTTGATGATTAAAGTATGGGCGATCAATTTACAGGATGTACGACGACTATTTTATATATAAATATGGCATTCTTTCGGTAAAATTTTCTTTACGAAAAAGAAAAACAACAGCCATTTTTGCCATTTCCCGCCATGTTTGGTTTTTTTGTTCTTTGTTACAGTAAACGTTTCTTTCGCCCAGAAATACTTCATTGTACTACATTTTCTACTCTGACCCTAATAATAATAATTATTATTATACTATATATAGTACAATATACAAGATGTATTTTAATATGTATAAATATGTTGAAGATTGTAACCCCCTGCAATTCAACAATCATTCACTCTCTCGCGGAAACCACTATTACATATAATTTATATAGGTTGTAGTATTTCGTTTTTTTGTACCACATTAAATCGACACTTCTTACAAGTAGTATATAGTATCACAGTTAAAGTACTAAGATAAGGGCAACACTAAAAAAAATAACTGCCCTTTTCAAGTTATAGTGACAAATTCACTGTTGTATTTGTTTTTAAATTGAAACACACACGCGCACACAGAGAAAAAAACATACATTCAAAAATTTTATATAAAAAATCATATTATTCATTCCACAGTAAATGGGTGTATCAATTACCTAAGCATGCATGAATTTTTTTTTTAAAAAAAACCAATATGCCCAATGGATACTTTCCTGAAAAATTGGGTTTTTACCAAAAAAAATAGTCTAACAACAATCACAGCTACATACAAATAATTAACAAATAAATATTGTGCCCTTGAGGAACAAAATACATAGTTTACTATTTAGCCATAGATTATATTTCTGTACTAGGGGATAGCGAGAGAGGACAAGGAGGAATTTTGAAGAAAAAAAGAAAAACAGAACCACTTTAGGGCGCTGGGGTGGCCCAAAAAAAATTAGGTAAAACCATCCGAGACATGCTGAGAAAATCATGGGATCGAAATTCTGCATTAGTGCAATATAACATTGCCCTAGCTCACCTCCTGAATTGATTGACTTTCAGAAAGTGATTCAAAAACGCGGTATTAACACCCAACTAATTATTAAACTGCACATTGTTTTCTTTGGTATTTTAAGAAATGCCAACAAATACTTTGAAAAGGCATAACTAGGACGTAAAATACAGTTATCATGAATGACAAATGGTTATTAATACATGCCTAATGAAATTCAGTTGATGATATTTAACTAGATTAAAGGAGGTGTGAGATTGGAAACAAGAAAAAAAATCAATTAACGAAAATACAGTAGTAGTAGTAGTGTGGCAGCTTTTGTCAGGTCTTGAGTGACGATGGGCGGTTGTAAAAAAATGTCACATACCACACGAATCCGTCTTAAATTGTATAATGATGTTCGTGTTTGGTTAGTAATGCTTCCAATAGCTTCAGTTTGGCTTTTACTTGCTGAAAACAAACAAACAAAGCATTGAATTGACAATCTACAGTGCACATTTGTTTGTTGGTATTTTAGGGCCCTTCCACTACAAGGTCACTGTGTAGTTCTGATGCAGAGGCTGCACAGACACTACACTAATGTGACGATTTTTGGATACTAGCTGTACCCAGCTTTCCCAAGCAGCCACTCACGTCAGTACTAACTGGGGTGGTGTTGCTTAACGTTAGTGATCAGACGAGAACTGGTGTGTCCAACGCAATTTACCGCTCGTGCACATTCGTTCAAACATTTCGTAAATTTGGGAAACACTATTCGCCTTCTACTTGCGAGCGGCTTATTGCGTTGGACACACAAGTTCTCGTCTGATCACTAACGTTAAGCAACGCAACCCAAGTAAGTACTGACATGGGTGGTTACTGGATTAGTTTCGTGGGTTGGGGAGTAAGCCAGGGAGTCATAACAGGACGAACCCTTATGAGGCTGCCTGCGGGAGAAGAGGAGGTAGGTGAAAGGACGAAGGATGGGGTTAATTTGCTGCACCCAACGTTCTGTACCAACCACCCATGTTGGTTGGGAACACTGGGTACCGCCAATTTCCCCACTCCTGCCTCCCTTTCACCCGCGAACAGCCTCCATAGGGTCCGGCCCGTTATAGCTGCTTGGCTGACTCTCCTACCCGTTGACATAATTAACTAAACTACCTAATTGAATTTCCCGCCTACAATAGGGTCAGGTAACAATCTTGCACCTCTGAATGGACAAATGGGCGATATAATGGACGGCTTCTTTCTGCAGCCGGTTGTCGACCAAAGCTGCAACTCGTAAGCTTATTTATCGTCGGGCTAATGTTCGTTGGGCACTCTACCGACGCGAGCTTTTACGCCTGAAAAGCTTGCTTCACCCGTTGCATAGTAGAGAGGGTTCTTTTACGCGCAAATTCCATCCTACAACACACGGGACAAAGTTTTTACTTTTCACGCAAAGAAAGGCACACTCGAGGGCTCTCTCGCCCAAAAAAAAAAACAAACGCTGATCCAGTACTGAACCTGGAACCACTGACACTATTACTTCCTGCGCCATCTAGGCGGGTTTATCTTGGCGACCTTATTCTGGTTATATGTCATCGGTCTTTTACCAACGCCAGAGGGATGAGTTTATACACCTGGAAATTTTCCCGAAATACTCGCTACATATAGAAAAGGCGTGTTTTTATGAGCAAATGACATTGTTTACACCACGGCCCGGTATTAAATTTGGAATCGCCAACGTGACAATTTAACGTAGTTTCTTATCAGAAATTGTGCTGCAATCCGCCTCCGCAGCAGAGAGGTAACGTACAGTTCCAAGTTCCATACCGGATCGTGGTGTGTACTCGCACATTAAAGAACTCTGCCGACATGCAAAGAATAGATTGGCAAAATTTCCAGGTGTAGGAGCCCGTCCCTAATTTCTGTGGAGGAAAAGTACCTCGGGGAAAAAATTAAGCGTTAGGACGGCAGCCGGCTATGTAAAAATACCGTCCAACAGATTGCCCATATGTGTCAGTGGGACAGTGGTTTGTTTTGTTGGTGTTTTAGGGCCCTTCAACTACAATGGTCAGAGTCCCGTCCACTGCGTATTTCTAATGCAGAGTCTGTATAGATACAACACTGTTACGACGATTTGGTCATCAACAGTATGCAGTTTTCTCAAGCGGTCACCCGCGCTAGTACTAGCTGGGGCTGCGTTGCTTGACTTCATAGATTAGACGAGGGGGGGAGGGGGGGGGGGGGGGGGGTAAGGCAAGTGCGTGCCCGGCTATAGACGGGTGAAGTTTCTAACTAGCCGCCTCACCCAAAAATATCACATTCGACAATTTAATTACCTTATAATCTAAATACACGTTGTCCATAGGTGAACGATCTTCTCTCTGGGCTTTTCGTCCAGTTTGTTTCTGAAATTCTTCTTCAAATTCTTTAAGAATGCGTCGAAGACGTTTCTTCTCACAACGCACCTTCCATTCTTGTTCCATCAATTCCTCACTTTAAATAATTAGCATTGACAAAGAAAATGAAATTCTGGACACTAGTAACAATTTGAAAAAGGTAATCAAATCATTATTCTGTCGTCACTCACAGAGACAATTCGTGAAGATTACAGCTCTCAACGTGTGAATTATGCTTCTTCTTCCTGCCCTTCTTCAAATCTGGAACAGGAAACTGGGTATTCTCGATATCTGTCAGTGAATTCACCACAGGTTGAACATTTTCGTCAACATGTTGTTCCACTGGAGATTCTACAGGTTCTTCAACTGTCTGACAATGGTGCTTTGGCGACGCTTGTGTAAAATCCATTGTGACATGTTCCAAGATGGGCTGCAGCTCCATACTTGATTCCTTCAATTTTTGCTACAATTTTGAGAAAAGTTCCATTTACAATCTCATCTTTCAAACGAAAACAAAACTATTAATTTACATACTGAATTGGCTTTAGCTGCGAGTCTTTTAACATTTCGATATCGTTCATAAACTGGTTTCATTAACTCTTTTTCACCCTTTGTGCTCTAAAAAATGACAGAAACAAAACTCTGATGATTATTACAATCTGGGCAACAAATTCAACTACCATGCACATAACCACCAGCCCTATTTGTTTGTTAGTGTTTTAGGGCCCTTCAACTACAAAGGTCATTAGAGCCCCGTCCACAGCATAGTTCTTATGCAGAGACTGCACAAACACTACACTAATGCGACGATTTTTGGGTATTAGCAGTGCCCAGTTTTCCCAAGCGCCCACCCATGTCGGTACTAACTGGGGTTGCGCTGCTTAACTTCAGTGATCAGACGAGAACTGGTGTGTCCAACGCAATTCGCCGCTCCCTCACCCGCCCTAAACTGTTGCCATCTATGCGAGGGTCGGGTACTCATCGGGTACTCACTTGTCCCAGGTTTTATCGCGTTGGTGTTTTAGGGCCCTTCAACTACATAGGTCATTAGAGCCCCGTCCACTGCGTAGTTCTACTGCAGAGCCTGCACAGACATTACGATGTTATGACGATTTTGGATATTAGCAGCACCCAGGTGCTTCCAAGCGGTCACCCATGCTAGTACAAGCTGGGGTTGCGTTGCTTAGCTTAAGCGATCAGACGGAGAACTGGTGTGTTCAACGCAATATACCCACTGTCGGGTACTCACTTGTTCCAGGAACAACCCGGCTACAGGCCTACTTCTATAGCCCCTTCTTATTCGAAGTCAATTTATCTTCTTTCTGGGACCATGTTTTGTCTTACCAACGCTAGGAGCCAGTCTACTCCTGGGAATGTTGCAGATGTCTTTAGGTCATGTGGAAAGGGTTCTTTACGAGCAAATGGCACTGGAGATGCCACAAGGGACCACGGCCTTTCTTCCCATCCCAATGCAAGGGACACCTGGGACTTCCCACTTGCCGGAAATGCGTCAATGGCTTAACCAGCCCGTCAGTTTAACGACACTACACAGATGCTACCTCATTGGGACCCATTAAAATAACGTCGCCATAGCATCGTTCTGGTGAGGAAACGACCCGTGAAGGCCAGGCTAATAAACTGTGCGAGATGAAACTTTCTACGAGCTTCTTAAATTAGAACAGAAAACCGGAAAAACTTACAGGATGACCATGTAGACTTTCAAACTGCAATAACGACTTCTGCATCGATAATTTTTCATCCAGAACTTGTTGTCTATTCATATGCTATTCAGAAATTATAATTAAATGCTATTTCAACGACTGCTCCAGGATCCGCCCCTCTTGCAAAATTAGACAACAATTAGAATAACTGGGTAAAGTGGAACAAACCTCAAGTTCATCAGGCCTTTCAGCAATGTGTCGTTCATCAGAGAGTTTGGCCAACATCTCATCAAGAGATTCTTTCATCGTAGGAAATGAAGGTAGTGGCTTCTTGGAACCGAACAAAGTATATTGCACTGGTCCAATTCCATCGCCCACAGCACCGTTAGATGGAGAAGTAAGAATTCCACTATTTGCAATACTTGCCATTCGAGTATCTTCTTTCAGTTCTAAACGTGCGATAAAATTAATTTTACTTTGGGCATACAACAGACAAGGTGCATATGAGGAAGAGGCTGAGGGCAGAAATTGAGCCAAGGGAATCAAGAGACGTCGTTGGGCCCGGGAAGGCAGAAAATGGGCTAATGATAAATCATGGAATGTGTAACAAATTGGGATCCTTGTGCAGTTTGTTTGTTATTTGTGTTTTAAGGCCCTTCAACTACAGGGTCATTAGAGCCCCGTCCACCGTGTAGTTCTGATGCATGGACTGCACAGACACTACACTAATGCGACGACTTTTGGATACTAGCGGTACCCAGTTTTTCCAAGCGGCCACCCATGTCAGTACTAACTAGGATTGCGTTGCTTAACTTCAGTGATCAGACAAGAACTGGCGTGTCCAACGCAATTTGCCGCTCCCGGGGTCCTTGTGCAGGGTCCGCTCTAGCCCTTACGTCGCCCCGGACAAAAAGACAAATTGCGGCCCCTTAAGAATATAATAGAAGTTCAAGCAGCAGGTTTTCTAACACTTAGAGCCAAAATGACGCCACCCACTAGAGCGGGCCCTGCCTTGTGACGCCCAGGCCCCGGTGAATTGTACCTCATTATCCTTCCAGTGCCTTCTTAACAGTGTTATGAGCGCCTGGGGGAAACAGTGTGCTGGGGCCCCTACGACAACCACTCACAGGAACAATATGTAAATGGTCACTAGACATATAGAGATTAGAATGGGGCCCCTGGGCAAAGCAGTGTGCCGGGGCCTTTCCAACAACCACTCACGGCAATAATGTGTATAGTCACTGGACATGCATTGATTAGCACGAGGCCCCTGGGCAAAAAAATGTGCTGGGGCCCTTCCAACAACCACTCACGGAAATAATGTGTATAGTCAATGGACATACATAGATTTGCACTGGGGCCACTGGGCAAAGCAGTGTGCTGGGGGCCCTTCCAACAACCGCTCACGGGAATAATGTGTAAACGGTGACTGGTCATACATATAGATTAGCACGGGGCCCCCGGGCAAGTGCCAAGCGGACCCATGCGTTAAAACCAATTGCATCCTTCCTCTCACTAGCTCTGCCAGCACTATCATGCCTCCCGTGTTGGGAATTGAATTCAAGTCGCCTGCACATCAGGCGGATGAAGAATCAAGTCCTCCATTCTCCGTGGGTATGGAAGGTACTTACGTTTCAGCTCCTTGCGGGCCTTCACCAACTCTGATAAGTACTTCTTAATGTCACTGCGTGCCATTTTTTCAGCGTGAGATGGCTGTCAGAAGATCAAATTTCGTGAGATTTTATTCTGCCTCGGGCTAAACGGAACATTTTTGGAATGCTTACTCGATAACCAAACTCGTCCTCAAAAGCATCTTCAAATTTCTTAATTTTGCGTTTGAGCGTAGAAATGCGCTTATTAAGCACCTTGAACGATAAGTCAATTGCGTCTTCATCTTTCATAGTGATGCTGTTGCTAAATTTAATTTCAGAGCACAAAAAAGGAGTTATTTAAACGGGAGTCATTCTCATTTCCGGTTAAAAACACAGACACACACACTAACTACCTCTTTCTCACTTCCTGCTCTACTGGAGGAGATGGGGGAATATTGTGGTCAGCCAGAAAGCTAAACCAACAGAAATAAAAGAGTTAATAATCATAGGTGGATGGCAATATACATTTTCGTCTTTTAATACGAACCTGGATTTCTTTTCTAGAGACGATGTTCTTGGAGACAACATCACGTCATCATCGCCATTTTGTTGATGATGAACAAATGGCCAACTTGCCCTAAGTTGATTAGTAGGAATAGGGTCTGCCAAGAAGGACACAAAAGAACCGCAATTAAACATTTCAACAAACTTTAGCTTCAATTTCAGGACTTAGTATCCAGCTCTTACCACTGCCATCTCCATGTTCGTGAAGAATCGAAAAGTCTAATGGTGGGATGCAAGGTTTGCCAGCTGAATTTGGAGAAGTGCCATCTTCAAGAGCCCGTTCGTGTCCTGCAGATGCAGCTGCGTGTAAATCAAGAAGCCACAACCTTGGTTTGTTAGTCATGGATGACGCATCCGCCATTGGATCATCCTCCAACGTGTCCGACGGACTTTCAACCAGAGATACTGACGTCGACCGTTTCTGAAAATGTTTTTGGTTTATCTTTGCCGGTTTCGCATCATTTTCCTAAAGAAGAAAAGGTTAAAGCTATCAAATTTAAAGCGCAGAAAAAAATACATATGACCGCTTGCATTTCGCATGAGACAATAAACATAACCAGTGGTGGGATTAGTTTAGTTGTCCTCAGGGCTGCACTGGACAGAAAATTAGGCTTCACGAAAAAGCTACAAAAAGACCCTGTTACTATCTTGCATTATATTTTTAATTAAAATGCACTGGTCCTCAAACGAGGATGACCTGCTGATCCAGTTCAAACCCGTCCGTCTTGACGGCATAGGTGTCCGCCAAATTTTGCCAACAAGATAGAAGGGTCCAGGAGGCGCTTTGCATGCCCGTTTTGTGCAGAAGCACCTGAATTTGTTTGTTAGGCGATTTAGAGCCCTTCAACTACAAGATCATTAGAGCCCCGTCCACAGCATAGCTCTTATGCAGAGACTGCACAGACACTACACTAATGCGACGATTTTTGGGTAATAGCAGCACCCAAGTTGCCACCCACGTCAGTACTAGCTGGGATTGCGCTGCTTAACTTCAGTGATCAGACGGGAACTGGTGTGTCCAACGCAATTCGCCGCTCCCATGCAAAGCCCTTGAAATCCACCGCGCAACTTCAGGACAAATATCCCAATTTTCCCCCCTTGCTTTCAGTACCAATGCGTATCCCACAACCAGTGGCGGTTTTAGGCACGTGCAAAATGCACGGGGCCTCGCTTTTGCAAGTTGCAAGTTTTTGGAAAGGGCCTCGCACTTTCAATTTGCACAGGGTCTCGCGTATGCTAGAACCGCCACTGCCCACAATTGACTTCCTTTGTCAGTGGTAACAAATCTGTACAATGATGCTTCATTTCCTTTGTGCAAGAAGCCATCTCATAGATCGTAGGCACTTATCACAAACTCTTTACCCGCCTATGGCAGGGTCGGGTTCCCATTTCGGTCCCATTGCGACAAATGAGATATTTGCTGGGTGCTGTATGCTTGTGCAGTCAACCTAAGTTGCAACTTCTACACTTATTGATTGTTAGGGCACTTTCCCTTCACCAACGTCAGGGGTAAGCTCCTACCTTCCGACGGAAGGCGCATTGAGCGCCTCTTTTCAGCTCGAAAGAAGCCAAAGCGGAACCAGCATGTTTTACAGGGCTTCGACAAAAACCCAGTAGTGGGACCCCCAAAACATCTGCAACAAATTCCGACTTCAAATTGTTAGAAAAATTCCGAAGTGTGGAGCTTCGGCCTGAGTGCCTTAAACTCGACATCTGGGAAGGCCCTGCCTGTACCGAATAGATAAAGTACTCCCTATTTGAGAAAATGACTTTAGAGTCCATGTTATGAACCAAGTTACCTTGTGCGACTCATCACAAGAGACTCTTTGAACAACTTCCATACTCAAGCAACGACGAGACGATCTTAACGATGGAATTCTGCGGTTCTTGGACGAAGTCGACCGCTGTAACATTTTTACGAAACAAGAATAATTAGTTGCAAAAAGTACACCCAACGGGCTACAACTAAATTAGGCCAAAAAGAGAGTTACATATTGCAGCCGTTCCACGCTACGCCTTGCCTCTGATGCATCAATTTCACTGTCATAGTGATGTCCCCAATCTTTTTTCCGTAAATCCGGCGTGGCATGGGTAGAAGTATCGATGTTCAGCGGGGTTAGGGGATGATCTTGTCGGCAAGAAAATCCAATGGAAAGTGAGTCACTTTTCTGGTAGAAAAGACAAGGGATTCCTTTTATTGAAATTCCTGTTATTTGAACACCAACTAATCCAAACATTTGAACACCGTGTTTACATTTTCCGCATGGTCGTCCCGATGTTTAGTTGCCAAAGGCTGAGTAGAATCATTAAATCCATCTGAAATCAACACATTTTCATGGCTGTTGCATTTGTAAAGGGTAAACGTTGGCGGCACTGTTAGGCTCTCCTCCATTTTTGGAGTTTCTTCTGAATTGGATCTGGCCAACTTGCTCATTGCTGCACCATCTGGCGAGAGATCCATTTTCTTATGTTTAATACGAGGTGGAGGTCTTGGTGGGTCTTTTGGTAATGATAACAAATAAGAATTATTTCAATTGCGTTTGCAATTTCTCCATATTTCATGACTTACACAACGCATCTCTTTCTGGATCTTACAATAAAAGCGGCAATTATTAACCCTTTCCCCACTGTTTGTTTCGGTGGTGGTTCCCCCTTCAACTACAATGGTCATTAGAGCCCCGTCCACTGTGTAGTTCTTCAAATGCAGAGTCCACACAGACACTATGCTGTTACGACGATTTGATTATTAGCAGTACCCGGTGTTCCCTAGCGGTCACCTATGCTAACACTAGGTGGGGGTTGCATTGCTTAACTTCAGTGATGAGACGAGAACTGGCCTCTTTTCCAGCTTATGAGGTGGTCGGGTGCCCCACTGAGATGCACTGGCGATTTGTTGGGCGGTATTTTTACATAGCTGGCTCAACCACTATGCCTATTTAGCTTCGGCCTACTACTCGTTGGGGGTACTCCACCGACGCCAGCATGGTGAGTTTCTACACCAGGAAACTTTGCCGAACTACACTTTCCATGCAGTAAGGGGTTCTTTTACCTGTAGGTGACATAGTACTCAACCCAGGGGACACAGCGTGGAGGTCTCTCTCACCCGAAATAGGCTAAACCACCTCGGTGTAGAGATGCGCAAAGGTATTTAATATCGATAGTATCGAGTGGTGTTCAACAATCGACGGCTGCCCAATATCTGCTCAATCAAAATTAATAACACTCGATACTTTTGATCACTGATTGGTCAGTTCAAAACAAAAGTGCTATTGCTATACCCTACTTCTCAACCTTCAAATGGCCAAGTAGAAATGCGGGGAATACCCTTATTTTAGTAACAACTAACAAGTGTTTAATCTTGGTCTTAGTGTGCTTTCAGGTTCAGAAATATTTGGATGGATAGGGAAGTCAAAATTATTGCCTGTGCCACCATTCTGAATCCTAGATTTAAAAAAGTCCACTTTGAGAATCCCTCTTCCTGTGCATCTGCTATCACTAATAGAAATACAGAGCTAAAATTACATCCATCAGTTTTTCTTGAAACACAATTCTAATTCACTACACTGCAAGCAGCCTTCTTTGGCCAATATGGCAGTGGAGAGACTAACTACAGTAGAACCTCTGTACAGTGGCGTAGCCAAGGGGGGGGGGGTTTGGGGGTTAAACCCCCCCCCCATAGCCCCCCCTCAGAAAAAGCTGGTTCATGCCATCGAGAGCCATATCCCCCCTTTCAGAAAATCCTGGCTACGCCACTGCCTCTGTAAGTTGACCACCCAAGGGCGGAAGAAAAGTGGTCAACATAAGGAGGTGGTCAACTTATGGAGAACTGGGTGCACTGTACTGAAACATGGTCATTATTGCTTTTATTGGATAAAACTGTATGAAATGCTACATTATCAAAACTATTAGTTAGTGGATTGGCATAGCTAGCCCCCAAAGCCATTGATTTGGTAGTTTGGGGTTATGCCCCCAGCAGTTAGCTGCATCAGATGCATTATATGTTTACACTTCATTGCCCATTTCAACAATACTTTCAAAGGCTATTCCTTAAAATTCTGCCATGGAAGATGGGCTGCATGATGAGGCTAAAATGTTGTCTGTTGGATTGTGATAAATCCAACTTTCCTAAAACATGTCAATATTGTTTCTGGTTGAATTTTTTCCAAGCAGATTTATCCAAAGGACAGCACCCAGAGCATTAATGCATGCAGTAAATGAAACTGCTTCCACAGGCTGCTGACACATGGTTTACCAATAACCCACTCCAGAATCTGGGCTAAGTAAAACACTTTGAATGATTTGATAACACCTTCATCAAGAGGTTGGATGGGAGCGGCGAGTTGCGTTGGACACACCAGTTATCGTCTGATCACTGAAGTTAAGCAACGCAAACCCAGTTAGTACTGACATGGGTGGTCGCTCGGGAAAGCTGGGTACTGCTAATACCCAATAATCGTCGCATTAGTGTAGTGTTTGTGCAGTATATGCATTAGAACTATACAGTGGACGGGTCTCTAATGACCTCATAGTTGACGGGACCTTAAACTCCAAAAAACAACAACAAGAGGTTGGATCCTTGAGGTTGCATTTGGAAGAAGAAAGCTAAGTGTCAAATTTGTCAAGTGACTGACTTACAGATCAGAAGGGCAGTTGTCTACTGTTAGTAGGATAGATCATTTCGTCTTCATTTCTTGATCCACACCCTTTGCCTGTTCTTCAAACAGGGCAGCAGTCATCCATGCACATTTGTTTGATCTCCATGTGACAGGGTGGTCTTATAATTCTTAAAGGCACATGAATTAGCTGTCTTACAAATCACTAATTTCTTCAGCTTTCCCTAAAAAGAGCTAGTGCTAAGCAATACAGTGAAATATTCCTTGGATACTCTTCAATCTTGAAGTTGTAACCCTTGACAAGGCTCTTGTCAGGCACAGGGGATGACAAGGGGTCAACTTATGGAGGTTAAATTAATATGATGTGTCACAGTCATAGTGGTCAACATACAACTTACAGAGGTGGTCAACATGGGGAGGTTAGTCATCCATTAATTAATGTGGTGCACATCCAAACTGGGAAAATTTGGTCAACATAGGGAGGTGGTAAACATATAGGGGTGGTCAACTTCAGAGGTTCTACTGTAATTCCTACATATGATACCTACATATAAAACCCTAATCTATAATTCGTGTGCCCCCCATCCAATACTAGCAATGGTGGGCTTTCCTTTGAGGAAGTCCTCCACTTTATCCTCTCCAAGGCTATTCCATTGTCGAATGGTCCTTGGTAAAAAAGACCAGAGACCAGTAGTATGAGTGTCTGTGTCCTAATCGCCTTCAATTATGTGGATGATCCTTTCTCCCCTTATACTCAGCCAGGGACACACTTCCAGCCAGAGGTCCATTGCATCCCAGCAACAGCAGTCTGATAGAAAGGCTACTGCTGTGAGATTACACCGCTGGCTTAGTGTGTCCCACCCTAGTTCCCTAATCATATCACACACACTCTCCCTGCGAGAAAACCTGTGGAGTACAATTCTTGCTGCCCTCCTTTGGATCCTTTCAACCTCCCAAGATAAGTCCTACCTGAAGGGAAATCAAATTGGACTACCATACTCCAAAATTGGGCGGACCATTGAAATATATGCTATTTCTTTTACCTCCTTTGTGCTGTCCCCGAGGACTCTACTAATGAGATGGAGGAATTGACCAGCTTTCCCAATCCCAATCAGGGAAGGTGAGGCTACTATAGATTGTATTTTGGTCATTTCATGATAATTTCATAACATTACGAATTAATACAAGCGACATTATTATAGGAGGTTTGCGCATTTATTTCCTTTAATATCTGCAGCAGCCTGTTGTAGAGTGAAAAGTGAACCCAATGCATTTCTCGTTAAGGAATTAAGCAATTTATCCAGATCTCTCGAACCTGGCCCAAAAGAATTTTTGCATTGCAGGCACATCTGTTCCTTCTGATAGAGAATTTCCCAAAACAGGAAATACAATAACCTTGAAGAGAGACAGATTAGACTCAAAACGTGTAGAGAACGTTATTTTTCTTGTAACTAAGTGGCATTTTGTATGAGTAAGAACTATCGATACATCGAGTGATTTTTGCAGGATTATCGACAGCCCCATCGAGTGACACTTCCATCAATCGATAGCGCTATTAAGTAATTATTTTTACTATCCCGCATCTCTACTTCGGTGCAGTTTCGAAACTCGATTCACTGGCGCAGAAGTCGAGCACATCACCTCTGTAGCACTAAGGCGAGCCCAAGCAAACTGTCTCGTCACAGCATCGAACCTGAGAACCTGAACCCCCTGACGCAGTAGTTCAACACGTTAAGTCACCGTCTAGATCTTACAATAAATGAGAACAGTAGCAGAAACAACTGTTGGGTTCCTAAGCGAACAATTTTATGGGTCCTCCAAAAATTAGTTCAGCAAAACGTCTAAGGGTCCATAGGGCTTCGAGGCTCTATGAGAATGCATAATTTGCATACACTTAATTACGCCACTGAATGAATGTAATAAGAACATTTTACATTAGTGTCTTGACTGTGGGTCTTCTTGACCCTAACCTGGCCTAAAAATGGGCCTCAAACGCCATAAAATCCAACATTCATGTAAGAGATGCGTGATGAATGATAACCACACGGTGAAAAGATACTTGTGTATTCACAGGCCATACAAGTGATCCCAGTTCAAATTCCAGGCTGTAGAGATATACATGGGGGTCTCTATAGGACCCTATAAAAGATTGGTATCTGGTGTCTCAAGTGGATTGTCCTTAATTAAAATGACCAATTTGATATACGGAAGTGTCCTGTGCGAAATTAATCTTAAATAGCACTAGCAAGATCTCTTTAAGGATCGTGGGTCTGAACTTAGTTGGCTTACACGTAAATTAGTCACTGCAAATAAGGACATTATAAATGAGCACATCCAAATACTGCACCAAAAAAATGCAATTAAAAGACTCATCAGTCATTCCGGGATACGTCACCCTGAATATTAGACTATATTAAATTCGGGACAAATCAATATCTCGGGGGGATTTAATTAAAAATCAACGCTGTTATATGCATAAACTTAATCAATCGGATACGTTAACCTAAGTGTATTTGGCTTAATAATTAAGTTTGTTATGACCTAAATACGGGAATGGAACCGATCCACCTGCAGGTGACAACATGAGAAACCTGTGTCAAAAATTAATGAAATTGACGACCCACACATATTTTCAACAATGAATGACACAATCTTCATAAAAGTCCTCAAGGTGTCAATCAACTACTTCGAGATTATGTTATGCTGCGTCCTGCAGGCAAAATGAATAGGATGTAGGATGAGAGATGCAGAATAATTCACCCAAAAGCAAGCTTTTCTTTCTGCTTCGTTGGTGTTTTAGGGCCCTTCACCTACAAGGTCAGTAGAGCCCCGCCCACTGCGTAGTTCTAATGCAGCGACTGCACAGACCCTACACGAATATGACGGTTTTTGGGTATTAGCAGTATCCAGTTTTCCCCAGCACCCACCCATGTTGGTACTAGCTGGGGTTGCGTTGTTTGACTTCAGTAATCAGACGAGAACTGGTACGTCCAACGCAATACACCGCTCTCTCCCAAAAAGCAAGCATGAGTAAACATGTGCAACAGAGCGAATTTTACGTTCATTTAATTCAGATGTGGTGGAGAGGAGGAAAACTATTTGTTTCCAAACGCCACATTTCACTGATACTCGTAGGCGACACTGAAATTAATGTAAAGAGAAAGGTGCAAGCACTTCAGAGGAAGAAAGAAATCGGAACTGACGGGACTGACTCTGCCCAACCTCATCTGAAAACAACGCATTTCGAGGCCTTCTACTGTATTCTATTTCTTGTTTTCGTTTCATTGGTGTTTAAGGGTCCTTCAACTACAATGGTCATTAGAGCCCCGTCCACAGCATAGTTCTTATGCAGAGACTGCACTAACACTACACTAATACGACGATTTTGGGTATTAGCAGTGCCCAGTTTTCCCAAGCGGCCACCCATGTCAGTACTAGCTGGGGATGCGCTGCTTAAATTCAGTGATCAGGCGAGAACTGGTGTGTCCAATGCAATTCGCCGCTCCGGTATTAGCAGTGCTAGGCTGGGGTTGCGTTGCCTAACTTGAACGATCAGCTGAACTTCCTGTGGATAGGATTTCTGGCTTATGGCTATTTCGGAAGGGGGAGGGCAAAAGAAATAACAGAATATCAGTCAACCCTCACGTTAAAATCGTCAATTAGTGAGGTCCTTTGAGGACATCAGAGAAGGGCGAGCATAAAATTTGCAAAAGCTCGGGCTTTATTACAGAGGGAACCCATTTCAGAAAGCAGCTTTTCTAAGGTAATGCAGAAGGTACTGTACCGACGTCAAGGGAGGACCATGAACCATGAATCAAATACGGGGGCTTACGAGTGAGCATTCCATCGGACGGAAGACGTATCTGAGGCTAGTACGGAACCCATGGCTTTAATCCCCATTCGACGGAAAGCGCATTGGGGGCCTCTCTCTCGTTCGAAAGCAGCAAAACCACCTTGATCCAGTAACGAGCCTGGAACTACTGATGTAGTAGGGGTATGGGCCAACTCTACGGATCACACCGTTACCTTGCTATAAATTTTAATTTGGATGCGTCTGCGTAAATCGTCAAATATGGATGGGTCAAAGTAAATAAAGTGACATGTACCATGTCCATCTATGAAATCGAAGTCACCATAGAAATGCTTGTTAACAGATTTCGACATGGGTATTTCAACATATCTAATGAAAAACACGAAATTTAACGATCACGTTTTGAAAAACAAAAAATAATTAAATGAAATTAAAATCTGAAAATTGAAATGCCTACTTATTTTCTTGACCGTTTGGTTCTCCGGCGGTCAAATTGGAAGTGTCCTCAATAGCTGCCATGGATTTACTACTTCCTTTTTTGCGCCCAGCTTCCATCTTGGAAGAATTACACGGTTCAAGAACAAGATTCTCTTTGTTGTGAGCACTTAAATGTTGAATGTCATAATCCACATCCATTTTACCCTGGAATCAAGAGAAAGGTCAACAAATTATATCAGAATTAACCTCTTTCATGTCAAACTCAAAAAAAAAAAAAAAAAAAAAAAAAAAAAAAAAAAAAAGGGAAAGGAGACCCTACCTGAGGTGCAACACACTGAACTTTCAGAGGCAATCTCAATGGTGCAGATTTTTTACTCACTGCTCCAGAAGAAGCCATTTTGGCAGCAGGCGCAGTGGCCGAATCAGCTTCAAATATTGCCGAATAATCCTTAATAAATTTGGTGACAATATCATTTGTAATGGCCTGTTCTCTCAGCCCTTCATCTCCGTCTGGCACTCGAAATAAGTTGGGTCCAAATATGATTCCAAGGGCGTTACAATTCATGCGATTATATTCTTCAGCCTGCGCCACTTTGACTAGAAATCCCATCAAGTACTTCAGTAGATTAAAATGTTCCATGGGCAACTGTTCTACCAGCTTCTTCAGCTGTCTGATGCATTCTTCACTATCGTTATAATGATCTATAAAGAAAATTACAACAACAACAAAAATATAAATAAAGTGACCCGCACTACAACGGAATATGAAGATGCCACTGCGCCAACATGTCATGCAAAACTGAAATTAAATTCCATTTAAAATTCAATGCAGACCTTTATACGCTGCAATAAATTGTCCATGTAACACATTAGTAATGACGGCTTCTGGAAGCCCACGTAAAAATTGCTTCAGAAGCCCAGCAGCTGCCATGACGTCTCCGACGTCCTCCAAGTTAGCATCGCTAACACCGGTTCGCTCAAACGATGTCCTCAACTTCTCAATGGCTCGTGCACTTCCATTAACACGGAAAAGGCCTTCATGATGAAAACCTGATACAAACAAGGACAAAAATCGGTTCAAATCTCAAATTGATGACCTATCCTTCCACCACTCGAAAACAAAATCGTTGCTTACGATCATTTCAGCAGCGAAATGGGGCAGAAGTGAATTGACCGAAAATCAGTCAAATTATAAGGCAATCAGTCAATTATAAGGCTATGTCCTAATTGGCAGCGTTCCGCATGAGCGGGCGTGCACATTCTACCCCTCAAAGCGGTTAGGTTTGTTGGTGTTTAAGGGCCCTTCAACTACAAGGTCATTAGAGCCCCGTCCACAGACTGCACAGACACTACACCAATGCGACGATTCTTTGGTATTAGCAGCACCCAGTTTCCCAAGCTGCCACCCATGTCAGTACTAACTGGTTTGCGTTTCTTAATTTCAGTGATCAGACGAGAACTGGTGTGTCCAACGCAATAAGCCGCTGCCCCCTCAAAGCGGACAAACCAATACATTTAAATGGCGATGTCCAAAGTGACCACATGGAGCATTAAGGTCGTGCATTCTATTACACGCAGAACGCTGCCACTTAGGACATAACCTAAGGCTAGCCTCACACTGAGCCGACTATGTGCCTCTCTGACTACGCACGACTTCAGTTCTCAATGCTTTTTCCTCTGTCCGTCTCTGGCCATCTCTGTTATACTTGGCTGAATGCAGCCTGCTGGGGAAGCAACACCAAAGGTGACAAAGAAGGCTGGAATGGGGAATGGAAATATACCTGAAGAGAAGTGTATCATCATCACCACACCCTTATCCTTCCTGTCACAGGGTCGGGTCTGCAGGTCCCCGATCACCCCACACACTACCATGTCCTCATGTACAGCCTGCTCCCACGTCTGCTTTGGACTTCCCCTACCCCGGGACCCTGGGTGCATCCAACAAACTGCATCCCCGTAATGGACTTAAGGAGCTCCTCCTCCCCCCTCATCACATGCCCATACGACCTCAATCTATTCTCAACTTTTAATGGCCCTTCATCCAGTCACCCCATAATGACGCCTGAACAAGTAAACGTTGCCCATGTCTGTGCTAGTGGTCTGTGGAATGTGATGCCGGTCCGCGAAACGTTTCTCTCGAAAATCGTTTTGCCGGGCCGTGGGTCTAAAAAGGTTGAGGGACACTGGTATAGATGACGTGTTTAACATTTCAGGTTATTTAATGACGGCAATTCATAAATTAGGGAATTATCGGCTTTTTATTGTTTTATAATGTTTCACTGGTATTTCTCCTGTTTCTGACAGTATGGGTTAGGTCTTTTACAATTTCTGCATCTGGACCAGTCACAAAAACATTGTTGAACGGGATATAATCTCGATGGCTTGCTTTTCATAAAATTAATTACAAGCATCCAATGTTACTGGTCAATTCTTAAATGTGATTTGTGGTGAAGAATTGGCAGTTTGAACATGGACACATTTGAAGGTACAGTCCAACTTACTTATAATAGACTTGGATAAAAGAGAATCTCGGTTATAAGAGAGCCATTCTGAATTCCCATCTGCATATAAGAGAAATGAGAGAAACCTGGATATAAGAGAAACTCGTATATAAGAGATTATTTTGGATTTCCCAAGATGTCTCTTATATCCGAGTTCGACTGTATTCTGATTGAATTGATGTGGGGCAGAGTAGTTAAAATAGTTTAGAATAGTTTAAATCCTTTCGCCGGGAAGTTTGCTTTATGCATAATGTAAGGTAGTTATTTGATTTTATTGCTATTTTTTCTGTAATAAAGTGAGTTTTTCGGGTACTTTAAGAGTAGTCCCTGTGTGATGTCACTAACTGACCGTTTCAAGTTTTTAACTCGAAGGCTTGACTGATTTTTGGTCCATTTACATTTAACCCCTCTCCCTCCCTTGAGAGGCCATAAACTCAAACGCGTAATATGACAGCTACTGACCATTAGTTTCAATATATTCACAGACTTTTGACACAATCAAAGGCACATCTTGGCTCCCTGGATTATTACGAAGTAATTCTACCAAAGGAATGCCAAATAAGCGATCTGCGCTCACGATCTTCTTTTTGGTCAACGGCGAAGACAATCGTTTACAAACTCTCTCTACACGAGATTCTCCCACTACATCAAAGTTCTGAAAAAGAAACAAAAAAACATAGTAGCGTTCCACCTATGGCAGGGGGTTGAGCATCTCTGAATTCTAGCCCTCCACTCTCACCTATCTTTCATTAGGTTCCCATCCAACCTACACACTATCAAACCCCTTTATACAACCTCCTTCTCCCGACTGCTTAAGTCTTCTTCTGCCCCAGGAACTTCTGATGCACTGTAATGGTCCTAACCAGCTTCTCCCTTCCCTCTTCTCATAACATGCTCATACTACCTCAATGCATTCAATTTTTTGGGCGATGTCCCCCAGCCCCAAACTACCCCTAATATACTCATTCCTAATTATCTTCTCTCGACACCCCATCCTTGTACCACAGCATGCTTATTTCAGCTATTAGCATTCTATTTTCATGGGTCATCTGCACTGCCCAACATTCTGATCCATATAGACCAGGGGTGGCAAACGAATTTTTGCTGGTGTGCCAAAATGGGTTACACTGTATACAGGGTGTAATTTTTAAAGGTAATTAAACCCTGTATATACATGCCACATCATCATCATCATACCGTTATCCCGCCTGTGGCAGGCTCGGGTCTGCGGGTTCACTGAACATACTCTGACTGGGTCAAAGTTGTCTGTGGAGGGATGTCGGCCTACCCCACGAATTGCAGACCCTGTATATACATGCCACGTGACAGCTAAATTGTTCTACATGCCATCCCTGGCACGGGTGTTATAAGTTCGCTACCCCTGATATAGACTATATGGCCTAACCACTGCCTTGTAGAACGTCCCCTTCAACTTTAGGAAAAAAAAAGTAACACGAATTAAAATTTAAGAGAAAAGCATTCCCTCTCCCCTAGCAGAAAAACAGTTATTTGACATGTACCTGATTGGGACTTGTCATATCCTCAACTCTGATGCTGGAACAGAATAAAGGCTTGCGCATTCTGTCCAAACCAATGCCTTACAGACAATATGTATCTTCCACGTTCCAGTCCTACAAAGAAACAGATGGATTGCATCATTAAACATACTGATAAACTATTTGAGAGGTGTGGTCCAGTACAAGCTCGAAACATTAACACCTCGTATTTTTGACCATTGCAACAGACAGCAGTTCGCAAATTTCCGAAAACTGATAGCATCTCTCTCGCTTGCTTTGAAGAGAACAAAAAACGACTCATGATGATGACATCATAACCTTAGTGTCATCTTACAAAACAGTAGTCTTATAAAACGGAGACGCCTCCCTCTCCCCCGACCCTCAAAGGATTCTTTGCCCGGTCACGCTCAGCAGTTATATTTAAGGAGGCAAAAAGGGAATCAGAAACTTTTGTTTACTACCATTTACAACGTCCTAACATTAACAACATAAACATTAAAAGTTTGGAAGGTTTCGCGAGTTGTTCACGAAAGTAGTCCAATATTAGAGATGGGTTCGCTTCCCAGACCTTGAAGATACCACTACTAAAAGGTAAATCTCAGCAGCGGTCTTCGCCATATTATCATCACCACTGCCCCTCTCTCTCAGTTACACTAACAGGTTGGGGGAGTCAGCCAAGCAGCCATAACAGGCCGAACCCATAGGAGGCTGCTCGCGGGAGAGGATGAGGTAGGTGTAGGCAATGTAAGACAGGGGAAATTTTCAGCACCCAATGTTCTCTACCAACCACCCATGTTGGTACTAACGTGGGTTTGCGTCGCTTAACTTCAGTGATCAAACGAGAACTGGTGTCCAGCGCAATACAGCCGCTTCTGCAACAACTGATGGGCTAGTTCAGCATCCTACCGCTGCTACACCGAGACGAAGATTTCCTTTCCAAACCCACAAATAGAATTACAGGTAGTGAGCACCATCAGAGTTTCTGGTTTGATACCCAGTTTAGGTGTTCAGAGTTCGTGGACAGGCGAGTGACACCTATTACCCGCGGAAACGCTTCCTATACCATCTGATAAAAGAATGTGCTGACGTCAGTCAGAGCAGAACCTGTGCACTTTGAGATGGAGGCAAATAGGCTTTTTGCACAGCTCACTGCAGACTGAATGGCACACCCGTTGTACGACATGCAAGGATACAGCAGGCCTTATATTCGACCCCAGAATCCTCATAAGCTTGTCATAAAATAACTGACATATGATCAGGCCAAGAGAAGCGGACTACAGTTAACAACTGGACTACTAAGTTACACACTACTGTATGCGGACATGTTATGGCGTCAGTGAATAAAATCTAGAAGACAGAAATTTGACCACCCCGATGAGAAAACGGCAGGAATTGGAAAGTTGCCCACACCGCCAAAACCAATGACCCATCAATGTCATGCTTTATGACACTAAGCCATGTTAGGCACACTATAAATTTGGCATGTAAAAGGCGCTTAATTTCATTTTTATGACAAAAAACTGATCTGGCATTGCAATGGCCACCTATGTTTGTGTCAATTTTAATCAAAGGATAGCCGTTATGGCGCAATATCCTTGCCAAATTCTAGAAAACATTACTACTACTGGGTTACACATCTGCACATACCGTTAGGTTTGGTTTACGCCAGGTGTATCAAACTCATTTCAGCCAAGGCCATTTTCCTAACAAAGAAATTTCACGTGGGCCGCACGATATTTATTTATATAGCTGCTCATTCTGCTTTTCAAATTCGTTTTTTTTTCCCATTTTTGAGTATTTAAATGGGAAAAAATGGGGCTTAATTAAATTAAAGCCAAAATCAGTTTTAGTGCATAGAGAATTTTGCCGATTTACACCAGGGTTCAACTGGTCCACAAAAACCACTGGGCTTCTCCAGTTTCCCGGTCACTAGAGCCCTGTAGTTCCAATGCAGAGTCTGCACAGACACTACACTATTATGACGATGTGGGTATTTGCAGTGCCCAGTGTTCCCAAGCAGTAACCCATGCTAGTACTAGCTGAGGATTCCATGTTTAACTTCAGTGATCACACGGGAAATGGTGTGTCCAACGCAATGTCCACGGTGGGCCCTTCGACTACAAAGGTCATTAGAGCCCCGTCCACAGCAGTTCTTATGCAGAGGTTGCACAGACACTACACCAGTTTTCCCAAACGGCCACCCATGTCAGTACTAGCTGGGGTTGCGCTGCTTAACTTAAGTGATCAGACGAGAACTGGTGTGTCCAACGCAATTCGCCGCTCCTGGGCTTTTCTAGAAAACCTTCCTAGTCATACAACGATTAGAACACTGGTAAACGCAGTCAAATGCATCGAGTTTGCGAGCGATTTGTATCACTCGCAAGAGTTTCCAAACAGTTTGAATAGGGTGGAAATCAGGTTTTAAAGCTTAAGACCTTAGAACAGGCCGTTGCCAAAATGTCATTACTGGTCTGTCTGCCCCTCCCGCAACTCTGAATAAGACCCCCCCTTTGTAGTGGTAGTCTAAAGACTTACTGCCACAGGTGCCGAGCAGAATGAACCACCAACTCTGGTGTAAACTGAAATTATTAACACCACTTACAAGTGTGGCAAGAGCGTCATTAAACTGCATTTTGCCACCCAACACATGACCCTTGTCCAGAATGGATACATTACCACAAATATGATAACTGTTTATCTCGTTATGCCAAATATGGTTTTGAAAGGAGATAAATAAGCTCTCTTGTAGCACTTCTGACCACGATCGTTTTTAGGGAAAAAAAAAGATAGGTCACCAAATATAATTATCAAGGGCAAACATGAGAGAACTCTTGCATGAAAGAGAGGTGGCTAATGACATTCAAAGTCTGAAAGTGAAATTAAGCGTGGAAATTATCAAAGATTATAATATTAAAAAACTTTTGACTGTTGCTGCCTCGTGAACAATACAACAAGCGTTAGATGTAATCTAGTCTAATAAATTTAATGACGACTGCTAAGATTAGCCGAAAAAAAAAAATACAATGGCAGATGGTCAACCTCCTGCAGTCAGCAAATTTCATTTGACAAGGTTCTTTTATCCGGTGACAGGCGAGTTATTAATAGGATAACCCCTTCCAACTCCACAAATCACAAGTATGTCAAATATTTTTCAACTACAACTAAGCAGTGTGGGAGCACATCCGAAATTATAAGTGTTGGGGTGCATTGAGAGTGTGCCAAAATAATTGAGGGTCGAGGCTAAGGACAACAGACCCTAATCGACGACCTAAAAATCTTAGGAATGCCCTTGAGCAAAGTGTTAACTTTTAAGATGTTTTCTTTCCAATGGATGGCAACTTGAGTACATTTCCAACTAGTGATTCAGGCCCGGATAACATCAAGCCTGTAATCATAAGGTTAGACCATGCCACAAATTCGCTACCGATGTTACTTTTGACTATGCACTTCTCATCTTTGTGCTGTTCTCAGTCATCTTGAAAATATTTCTAATGAAGAGTCATCACCAACGTCAACACCAAATCACTCAACGTCGACTCTAAAACTTCAAGTGGTAGCACATCCGGTACAAGATGCAAAAGAAGTTATTAAACCAAAAAAGGGTATTTTTAGTAGGTGTACATCAGGATAGTGGCTCAGTCATGGCTGACGCAGAATTCCTCTCAGGCTACAGGGCACCCTCAAACATGCCATCAGTTCCATGATTGTCATGGCCCTATGTGGTCGCCATTATCATCCTCACTAACCATTCCCTCAAACTATAGCAAGGCCGGATACCTATTTCTGCAAGAGTGGGACACACGGGCTATCTTTTGAACAGGTTTTAATGCAAGGGACTGCCAACCTAATGCTTATTTTTCGTCGGTGTACCTAAAACACCAACAAACAAACAAACCCGTTGCAAAGTAGTGAGAGTTTGCACATGGGACCTCGGTTTTACTTATCAGAAAGAAGGCGCACTCGGGCTCCAAGAAAGAAGCCAACCCACTCTCTCTCCCGCCCGAAAGAAGCCAACCCACATCGTTCGAGTACCGAACCGGTAACTACGTCAGTAGTTACCAAGCGTACTACCCACAGCGCAGAATGGTACTTTACCATTGCTACTCTACCCCTGTTGTGCACATAAGCTAAGTGGGGAGGGGGAGGTTCGATACTGGACCCACCTCGAACCACCACTGACGCAGCTACCGAACGCGCTACGCCACCGTACGAAGCAACTCCAACTCCTAACCCATTTTCCGCCTATGGCAGGGTCGGGTACCCATTTGTCCCTCTGAATGTACACTGGGTGATATATTGGTCATAGTTTATTTCTGCAGCCAATTGCCGGCCAAAGCTGCACCCCTACGCTTATTTATCGTCGGTCTAGTGTTCATTGGGGAATGCTACCGACGTTGCCTCATCTACCCGTTGCGTGGTAGAGAGGGCTCTTTCACGTGCAAGTGCCATCGTACACCCACACGGGACCTCGGTTTTACTTCTCGGCAGCTTCTCTCTCGCCCGAAAGAAGCCGACCCACCCCGGCCCAGTATCGAACCTAGAACCTAGAACTACAGGCGTAGTTGCCGACCGTGCTAACCACTACGCCACCGTAGCGATCGACCAAAATTCTCTTCGCGATCGAGTTGTTGGTCACCCCTGCTTTACCGGAACCAATTAACCACACTGAGATATTCCCTTGTTGTTTGTTTTTGGTGTTTTAGGGCTCTTCAACTACAAGGTCATTAGAGCCCTGTCCACAGCATAGTTCTTATGCAGACTTTGCGTAGTTCTTTGCGTTTGCATAGTTCTTATGCGACGATATTTGGGTACAGTATTAGCAGTACCCAGTTTTCCCAAACGGTCACCCATGTCAGTACTAGCTGAGGTTGCGCTGCTTCACTTCAGTGATCAGACGAGAACTGGTGTGTCCAACGCAATACGCCGCTCCCGAGGTATTCCCTTAGAATGCAAGTGGCTGAAGAGAAGCTCATTAGGTGCATTATGGGGATGCAGGTTGTTGGAAGCACTCGGGGTAGGGGAAGACCAAAGTAAATGGGGGAGCAGATGTGCATAAGGATACGATAGTACGTGGGGTGGACGGGGACTGGGCATGATGAGATGATGAACCCTTCCCGTTGCATACATCAGCTGTATAAAGTGCTGAAGCGTATAGTAAGCTCCAGAAAGGAAAACTAGCCATAGATACAGCAAACACTAGTTCTCCCTAAATATCTCTCACATAACTTACCACAAACAATTATTAGACGAGACATAGGTCAATATTAGTGGAGCACACCATTCCCAAAAATAGAATATCAACATCGTTATTCGACACTTGAAATTTAACTTTCAATTTATCAGAAACACTACGAGTCATTAGACATCCAAATTCAGTAGATCAATTTTCTTCTCAGAGGTCATAGTGATTGAAAACTAGATTAAGAAATTTGATTTATATTCAAGCTAATTGATATATATTAACTTATTCAACTCTAAGTTTAACAAATTACCACACCATCTTTCTAGCGTCTATCTAATTTAACTCTAATCAGTTAATACTAGGAAAGTCTACAGGTAAAAAAAAAGCAACTCCTAACCCTTTTCCCGCCTATGGCAGGGTCGGGTACCCATTTGTCCCTCTGAATGGACACAGGGTGATATATTGGTCGTAGTTTTTTCTGCAGCCGGTTGCCGGCCAAAGCTGCACCCCTACGCTTATTTATCGTCGGTCTAGTGTTCGTTGAGGAATGCTACCGACGCCAGGGGACGAGCTCCTACACCTGGAAATTTTGCTTCATCTACCCGTTGCGTAGTAGAGAGGGTTCTTTCACGTGCAAGTGCCATCGTACACCTACACGGGACCACGGTTCTACTTCTCATCCGAAAGAAGGCACACTCGCGACTTCTCTCTCTTGCCCGAAAGAAGCCAACCCACCACGGTCCAGTATCGAACCTAGAACTACTGGCGTTGTTGCCGAGCGTGCTAACCACTACGCCACCGCGGCGGGTTTAGGAAAGTCTACAGGTAATGCCCAAATTTAACAGTTTCTGCATTAGAACTATGTTACGCTGACGTGCTGGAGAGTAAGCCAAGCAGCCATAACAGGCTGAACCCATAGGAGGCTGCTTGCGGGTATAAGTAAGTGGGTGCAGGGGATAAGGAGAGGGGCAATTTTGCAGCACCCAAGATTCTCTACCAACCACCCATGTTGGTACTAACATGGGTTTGCGTTGCTTAACTTCAGCAATCTCACGAGAACTGGCACGTCCAACGCAACTTGGCCGCACCATAGTACCATGGTCACTACCATAGTAGCTGAAGGGCTGTAAAACACCAACAAAACGAAATGTAGATAAGTCAAAGGTGCTCTGGGGCTTCAGGCAACTGCGAAGTCAAACCATTTCAAGTAGAATTAATAACCATCAGTAAGAGTAGTTGACCTAGTTATGTGACCACCGGACATCAAATGACTATCAATGACCTGTCTTATAGCGGGGAGGTCAATGTTTGTAAAGTCAAGTTAAAGCACTGTCTCACTGCTAATTAATTATTAACAGTTAAAAACAACCGAAAACAAGTCTGGGGTTAAGAACATGTTGAACCCCTTTTAGTTCTATTTCAATTGATAGGTGGAGGACGATCACTTCCAGATCTATGGTACGAGGAAATTTTGACGGCATTTTTCGTTTACAGACTGCAATAACATTTCATTAAGAAAACTGCTGACCCTTTTCTCGCCTATGGCAGAGTCGGGTACCCATCTTTACCCTCTAAATCAGCGATTCTCAACCACTGTGCCGCGAGATTCACGAGAGTGTGCCGCGAGGTCGGGTACCCATCTTGTCCCTCTGACTGGACACAAGGGCGATATATTGGGCAGTGTTTTTCCACAGCCGGTTGCCAACCAAAGCTGCAACTCCTATGCTATTCATCGTCTTTCTACTGTTCGTTTGGACATTCCACCGAAGCCGGGGGGGGGGCGAGCTCCTGCAACTGGAAATTTTGGTCCTCTGCCCGTTCCATAATAGACAGGGTTCTTCCACGTGCAGATCGTAGACCACACGGCGCTTCGATTTTACTTCTCACCCGAAAGAAGGTGCACTCAGGGCTTCTCTCTCGCCCGAAAAAAACCAACCCACCTCGGTAAGTTTTTGCATAGGGTTAGGTTACAACTTTTCTTTGGCGTTTTTGTGCCCCGAAATGTGTCATTGTTAGTGTGCCGCCAAATTTTGAAATTAGTAAAAGTGTACCGTGGCGAAAAAAAGGTTGAGAATCGCTGCTCTAAATGGACAAATGGGCGATCTATAGGACGGCATTTTGACGAAGCCGGCTGCCGCTCAAAGCTACAACACAACCCCTTTGCTTAGTTGTCGTTGGGGGTACAATAGTATTTTAAATCAATGCTGTAAGTTGAAATTTGAAGTTTGCGAATTGAAAATTTTGGCAGCTCATTGCAGATCCCAGTCGAAAAGTCCCATAGAAAACATATGGCAAGTGATGGTGCTGCTCCTATCGAGTGAAATGGAACTAACATTGGTGCTGTGCATGTCCTGATTCACCAATGTTATTACACCACGACGTCTGGAAATAGACAACCGTCAGGCCAATTAACAACCGTGAGAATCTTGAGGGTGCCGTTGAGGATCCAAAGTAATAGGGTGCACTTGAATCAATTGCAATACAGTAGCAGCTTATGCAAGAGGTGACATTGAAAAACTGTCGATTCAACGATTGAAACGTCATCATTTTCACAATTCCAGATATGGGATTGGATGACGCAAAGGCTGGTGCAAAGACTGACGATGACTGTGTGGAGGTGTGTGCACCATCTGCGTATGGAATACAGCCGTGAGCACCAAATGAAGACAATCTGAAGAGGTGATTCAGCCACTGCTCTCCATGTCGTACTTCATTGTGACCCTGTTCCCTCTGATACCGCATTTACACGTTCGCGAGTAATCGCGAGGCGAGAATTTCGTCGAAACGTTCGCGTTCATGCTAACGATGCGAGTGACTGTTCACACATTCGCGAATGTTTCGCCAGATGGTCATTCTCCAATCGCCTCGGGTCACTCGAGCCACGAATGGCGAGGCGAACGACGAATGTGGTGTTCATACGTTCGTCGAACAACTCGCCTCCCGATTACTCGCGAACGTGTAAATGCGGTATAAGCCGTGCATGTATGAGCGCGAACAAACGTTTTACACCAAGCGCAAAGCAACCTCTAATCCTTTTTCTGCCCATGGCAGGGTGGGGTACCCATAGTCCCTTGGACGGACATAAGGGTGATATACTGGACGACGTTTTTCCTCACCCGGCAGCTGACCAAAGCTAATAAATTGTAGGTCAACCGTTCGGTTGGGACACTCCACCGAAGCCAGGGGGGGGGGGGGCGAGCTCCTACACCTGAAAATTTTGCTTCATCTTCCAGAGGATTCTTTAGTGTGCAAATGACATTATACACCACACGGGACAACGGCTTTACTTTCCATCAGACGGTGGGGGAGCGCCTTATTGCATTGGACACACCAGTTCTCGTCTGATCACTGAAGTTAAGCAGAGCAACCCCAACTAGTACTGACATGAGTGGCCGCTTGGGAAAACTGGGTACTGCTAATACCCAAAAATCGTCGCATTAGTGTAGTGTCTGTGCAGTCTCTGCATAAGAACTATGCTGTGGACGGGGCTCTAATGACCTTTGTAGTTGAAGGGCCCTAAAACACCAACAAACAACAAACATGAGAGCCGTTACTGCCCCAAGAGAGACGTTAATGACCCGTTTGAAAGCCACTGCTCTACACCCATGTCTGTCAACGGTTCTGTCGTTAACTCTGCCTTCATTTCTATCGAGAAACCGAAGACGTGGCGAGTCTCAATCGGTGGAAACTGGTAATAAGGCCCGCATCAGAGTAGAGCAACCACCATCGCTATATTATTGTCCATTGCGTGACCTGCACGCCAGGTGTATGCCCAACCTGTCACGCTACCGGGCTGGGGAAACGCAGTATACCAAAAAATTAATCAGCAATGCGATCAAAAAATTATTACTATACTCACAAAGAATTCTCCTCCAATGCACTTTTTGTTTTAAAACAATTCGCAAACTGAAGATGGCGCTTTAAATACTTTTACTGATAGGAAAAAATGGGCGGCCATTTCTACTTTGTCGAAATTAGGAGGTGTATGACGTCTAACATTTTCCCCAATATTATCTTACAACATCGGATGACAAGAAGTCGATCGTCAAGTGAGGTTCCAATTTCATTCAAAACAGTTGTTAACAATGTCCAAAATTAGCTGTGAATCTGAATGGTCATCACTTAACGCTTACAGGAGGAGCACTCACCCACCCCCGTCCCAGTTGAATTTTAGGTTAGAAAATTAAGACAATTAACAAGGGACTTAGAAACAAGAGACCCGCTGCTAACCAGACGGTCAAATACGTCATGAGGCTATTGGACCTGGGGTCCTTTAAAACCCTTCAACAGCCACCATTATTTCCGATCGCCTAGGGTCGGTTTGTTGTTTGTTTGTTGGTGTTTAAGGTCCCGTCAACTACAAAGTCATTAGAGACCCGTCCACTGTATAGTTCTAATGCATACGCTGCACAGACACTACACCAATGTGACGATTATTGGGTATTAGCAGTACCCAGCTTTCCCGAGCGACCACCCTTGTCAGTACTAACTGGGCTTGCATTGCTTAACTTCAGTGATCAGACGAGAACTGGTGTGTCCAACGCAAATCGCCGCTCCCGCCTAGGGTCGGGTCTGCGTGTCCACTGAACATGCTTTGACTGGGGGCACCCCAGCCAGGCCTCTGGAACTCGCAGGAATATTGGGTTTGTTGTCTGTGGGGGGATGCCGGCCTACCCCACGTGTTCCAACACCGCATTATATAACCAAAATAGAAATTTTGGCAGGTAAATAAATGCTTTGTTGGTTATAATATTGCATGCTGTCTGACCTATTGCACAATAACAATAAGCAACAGGGATAATCCAGACCACATGCGGATCATGTGACTCAGGTTCATTTCCAAAAATATCACTATAATAGGAATTGAGACATTTCTTTTCCCATTTGTCCCCCCTCCCCACTCAATTAACGCCATTCAGTAAACTTTTTTTAATCGAATTTCACTCTTTGAGCACTAAAAAAACCTAGTGGGAACAATGTACAACTGCACTTCAAACGTCAAGAATAGCCAAGTGTCCAAAAAAAGAAAAAGGTCACAATGACATCATCTCTTTCAGTCCCATGACATTTATCGTATGTTCGACTTCCCAAATTAAACTCACACATGCCTCATATGGAATTTTACCGCTCACTCTGGCAACGGTACACTTCAAATTCCTGTCAAATTTGTTTTTTTTTCTTTTCCCGACGACCTTCACATTCATTTTAACTATAATGTGGATTACTTAAGAATCTACTAACCTGTTAGTAGACCGTTAGGGCCAAAATATGGCGTAAAGCGGCGTTCGCTAGTACACGCCAAGAAAATTGTTGGCGCTACTAGTCCATTAGGGTTGGTTTCCTGTATAACTCATTCCCCATACATACTCCCTACAAAAAATTAGATCGGGTATCCAGGAGTCCTAACTTTTCCAATAAAAAACTGCAACATACACAACTGAAAGCAAAGCTGCTGACTCAGGTAAATTCAAGCTTCAAATTATCATAATTCCAAATCATTTTCTTGCCTATGGCAAGGGTAGGTAGCCGCCACCTCACCACTGGTCACCGTGAAACAGGGGCGGTCCAGGGGGAGCACTTGAAAAAAAAAACGGGCGCCTCATATTTTTAAATATTCAGTTGTTGTTTGTTGGTGTTTCAGGGCCCTTCAACTATAAGGTCATTAGAGCCCCGTCCACAGTATAGTTCCTATGCAGAAACTACACAGACACCGCACTAATGCGACGATTTTTTGGGTATTAGCAGTACCAAGTTTTCCCGAACGACCACCCATGTCAGTACTAGCTGGGGTTGCGTTGCTTAACTTGTGGTTAGACGAGAACTGGTGTGTCCAACACAATTCGCCGCTCCCTTAAATATTCAGTTGGTTTGGTTGTTTGTGTTTTAGGTCCCATCAACTAGAAGGTCATTAGAGACCCGTCCACTGCATAGTTCTAATGCATAGACTGCACAGACACTACACTAATGCGACGATTTTTGGGTATTAGCAGTACCCAGTTTTCCCGAACGACCACCAATGTCAGTACTAGCTGGAGTTGCGTTGCTTAAGTTTAGCGATCAGACGAGAACTGGTGTGTCCAATGCAACTCACTGCTCCCTTTAGATTTTCAGAATCCCTACTGCTAGGTCCTATACTGCTCATTAGACAATGGCCCATGTTCAGTGGTTTAGCCAGCTGCAGATTGCAACTAATGAGGCAACAGTTTCAGTGCAAAGTTGAATCATGCATCAGTTGAAATATGCGCCCCCATTGAGGCACTGAGAGGGGGCCATTGCTGCATTGCTCCCCCCTCTGGATCCGCCCCTGCCGTGGAGCCGCGAACGCATGGGTAACTTTTTAAACTACAGGGGGGGGGGGGGGGGCCCACAGTTTTACTTTCCATCGGACGGAATTTCCATTTCCATCTTCTAACAGTTGTGTCGTGTGTTCAATTCCTTTTTTCTTTCGTTGGTGTTTTAGGGCCCTTCAACTATAACGTCATTAGAGCCCCGTTCACTGCATAGTTCTAATGCAGAGACTTCACAGACATGACACTTAATGCGACGATTTTTGGGTATTAGCGGAGCCGAGCTTTCCCAAGCGGTCACCCATGTTAGTACTATGTGGGATTGCGTTTACTTCAGCGATCAGAGGAGAACTGGTGTGCCCTGCGCAATAAGCCATTCGCTCACTCGTGTGTTCAAGGCACCAACTGACCAATGGAGGCATGCGACCCTGCAATAGGCGGGAAATGGGTAAAAAATAGCGATGAAAATGTAGAAGATCCCTCGTCACCTCTCAATTATGGCCCTTTACGGGACTGTTGGACACACCAGTTCTAATCTGATCACTGAAGTTAAGCAACGCAGCCTCAGCTAGCACTAGCATAAGTGACCGCTTGGAAATACTGGGTACTGTTAATACCCAAAATCGGTATTACAACTACGCAGTGGACGGGGCTGTAATGACCACTGTAGTTGAAGGGCCCTTAAAGGCCAACAAAACAAACAACACCCACCCGACGGAAGGTGCAGTTGGCGTCTATCTTTCTCGACAGAAAAAACACTCTGACACACAGGTTGAAACATCCCATTACATGGGACTTTCACGAACCTCAAATAAACAGTTTTTTGTCTTTAAAAAGCCCGAATTTATTCAAGGATTCTTCAGTGGTTGGTTTTGTTTGTTTGTTGGAGTTTAAGGTCCAGTCAACTACGAGGTCATTAGAGACCCTTCCACTGTATAGTTCTAATGCATATACTGCACAGACACTGCACTAGTGCGACGATTATTGGGTATTAGCAGTACTCAGCTTTCCCGAGTGACCACCCATGTCAGTACTAACTGGACGTGCGTTGCTTAACTTCAGTGATCAGACGAGAACTGGTGTGTTCAACGCAACTCGCCGCTCTTTAGTAGTTGTAAATAAATGTATCTTTGATATAAAGCGCTTCTCACGGCCCTAATGACATTCTGCACCGTGATCTTATTAAGAGGGTAGAAGGATAAGTACAATATGTTTATCAACAACTAGCCCAGAACCATCAGTTTTGACTCCATTTAACGTCATTATTATCACGAAGGAACTATTCAATTAACCTAATCAAGTAAATTAAAATCACACTTTAATACTTCAACTAAATTGTTGTGAAAAAAATTTAATGACAAATTCATCGATCTTATTAAGTACTTATTGAGTGATAAAAAGCGTACTGACAACACTAACGATTCAGGAATCTGCATCCTTAAATCAGGGCCTGGCTACCACCGCCACCCCGCAGGGATTCTTCCCATCATCTTCCTATGCCCGTTCTGGGACTTCGTCCTATGGATTTTGACAGTCGTTGGCGTTTTAGGGCCCTTCAACTACAACGGTCATTAGAGTCACGTTCACTGCACAGTCGTAATGCAATCTGCACAGACACTACGCTGTT
>JAAFCE010008242.1:0-18186 GCA_013389805.1 Trigoniulus corallinus
CAGTGGCATTATAATGGCAGTCCACAGCATGTCCAAAACAATTGCATGCTATTTCAAAAGACGAGCAAGATTAGAATCTCAATTCTTACTTTCATATTTTAACGTTGGCTTCTCTACTACTGAAGATAATTTACCGATGCAGGAGGAAAAGGGGACCAAGCTCTTACTTTGTAAATTTGTTACTTTACAAGTGTTCACACCGTGCACACCATACGGCCAAGGCTTTACTTCCTACAACCAGACGGAAGGTGCACTTGGGAATTTTCAACTCATGACAGGATTGTTTGCAGTCACCGACTGAGTCAAGCACCCTACAGGGCGCCTTTTCAACAAAGTGCACCGAGAAGGAGAGGGATTTCTGACCAACACTAAAAGACCAAGTGGAGAGTTTTCGCATAAATAACCTTCCGCATGACTTCCGCCTTCCAGACTATGCAATTGTGGGCGATTAGAGAAGGTAAGCATGAAAAATAATTCTTGAAAGCCAAGAAGCCAACAGAGAACAAAAATGGATGGACGACAGCAGGGCGATTCATCATAAAAGACGCACTGTAGACATACATATAAACATCGGAACGAAAAACTACCTTCACATTTTTGGCGTTTATGCGAAGAAACAGGTTGCCACTCGTACTGATTAAACCCAGGGCAGCATGCATCACATCTTGGTCCGCACGTGTTGTCTTCACATAAGCACACCATTTGTTTTAAAGTTGAATCATACTTGCATCCTTTATCATGACCATGACACACACATCGTCCAAAAACGCTTATATCTTGTATCGTATAGAACAACTATTTACAAAATGCAGATATTAAGACTAGGTATTGCAGTCTGCTGAGTTCTACCAGTCATCATAGAGTTCAAAACAATTTTACAGCTGGACATGTTGAAGAACGTGAAGGGAACATATCAGTGGGGCTTTAAAATATTTACAAAGAAAAACCATCAAATTTTAAAGAGCGAAGATTCAATCCAAGGTCCAAAAATTCGGTGCTCCAGCAGACTCTAGATGGGACATTGATTAGCATAACGAAAAACTGGAATACAACTTTATTTCACTCAGTTCCATGCAGTTTTTTAAATGTCATCTCTAGCTATAGACGCCAACAATTCAAGAGCACAATCTGGAGGGCTGGTGCTAGCAGGAGGGCAGGGTTGTGTTGCACATACAGGCAGTCCCCTGTTACAGACGAACCACCACTAACTTTTCCAGTGCCCATTTTTGACCCATGGCTTATCAATCAGCAGAATTTTTGTCCCGATTTTGACCACTTTTCCTCAAATGACCCCAGGAAGGGGCAAGCCCTTATACCCCAGAATTTCCATCTAACACAATGAATACCAAGCCACCGACACTGAGAAGTAGTGACAGACAGCCATTTCATTCCAGGAAGAATAGAGGTAGGTTTTGCTATCAAAACTTAATTACTATAACTTGCTAGGTTATCACACTGAAAGAATTGCAGGATTTACAAGCTGGCCAGATGTACCAACTGTTACAATTGCAAGAACGATTTATACATCGACCATTAAGGACCTGAAGAGAAAGAGCGTACAAAAACATTTTATAAAAATCTGATCAGATGATACATACGACTCTACGGCCACTCATGTCTTTATACATTAACTCTCCATGGTGCCATCCAATTTTCAAAAACCTAAATCTTATATTTGTAGCTTTTGTCCATTCCTGCAATTAAAATGTACCATGTTGAAGTGTGGTGGTTAGTGGTCTGTGATGTTTTTGCTCAGCAAACTTACTTGTAACTCTGTAGAACTTTCGAAGTTTTCCACACCAGATCGTCCTTTAAATAAGTCCACAAAAATCTTTATAAAGAAAGCAATTCAATTAGCATATCAGAGTTTCTAAAAACTAAACCATTATGTGCTTATACAAGGGCACCATAAAAAAACTACTTCAAAGTGAAGGGAGCAGACCTCGACCATTCCTTTATTCAAGACAAAAAAGTTAATTTTGGAACCAGCTTCTCCAAAGTCATGACAGTCCTGAGAACGTAATTACCTCTTCATTGTTAATCGGCAATGTTCGAGTATACTCGCAATCCACTTGACTTTGATTTTTAACAATTGCATTTGGCCGGATGTTGTACTTTACACATTTTCCAGACGCATCCACAAAATATTTCCATGGTTTATAGGTTTGACCCCAGTCGGTTGATCGCTCTATTAGCCATTCAGCAGGCCGAGGTGAAGGGCCCATTTTCAATAAAATACCAGTTACAAAGAATTCCTGTCCCAAGTCCATTGTTACGTTTACTTCATGTTGTCCATTTTCAGATTTCCACCAACTGTTGGTTAAGTCAATCACTTTATCAATGGAATAAGTCGATTTGGAACACACCTGACATCGGTGACCCTAATTAAAATGCAAAAGGTAATCAAAAGTTCTACATTACAACAGTTAATCACATTTTTTACCTATCAACAAATTCTGGCGCAATTAATGCAGTGGTCTGCTATTCTAACGACACTCCATTTTAGCGGGTTGCACCTACTTCTTCACAAGTCTTAGGCATGAGCTGCAAAGCCCAGTTTTCCAGAGTCTCTCCCAATAAGGAATTAAATAAGCAAAGGGTTGCAGCACTAGGTCACAAACTGGCTGTTTAAAAATACTATCCAACAGTTTCCCCATGATACTACTCAAGGGAAAATGGAGTAATGTCCCCAACACAGGCAGAAAAAGGAGGAATGATAGTGTAGGAAACTCCAAAAGCAAGCTCGTTTAGCTAGATTCCAAAAATTCGAGAGCCACGATACAGTAATGAGACTAGGACAGAAGTTTCAATACATATCCTCCCTCTCAGCACATCTCTGTAGTGACAAGTTCGCAAAGCTCCGGTATACTGTGAGGGGCCAAAAGATTGACTAGATACAAAATTAGGCTCCGGGGAGAAAGTACATTAGTTTTCAGACTAGGCTTGCCGACAAAGAGGGCCCGTCGGAAGAAATCAGATACCTCAGTAGTAAAGTCGAAACCACAGGGTGGAAATTCCACCTTATCTGCCCCAAATTTGGAAGTCGCCGTTTGAATCCGATCTACAGTATCACCGATTTCATTAATAGCTAGAACACACTATTATCCAAACCGGCAGTCAACCTTTTTAAAATAAAACATTTTGAACTCAAGAATTGAAGAAGCACACGAAACAAATTTGAATCATATTCTGCAGTCTCACCGTTGAAGAGTTGAGAATTTCTTTCTGTCCACAACATGAAACAAGTTGCACAATATTTAGTACTTACTTTATTTATCCCAGTTTCAGTCCATAAGCAAAATACTTCCTCAGCTTTTTCTCCACATGTCGAGGTTGTAGTTATATTCTGAATCCGTAGAGACACATCTAAATGATGATGCTCAGCAATTAAAGGTAAATCAAAGCCCTTTACAACAGAACAAAGGACTAAATTTAACCATAACAGCAACAGATAAAAGTAACCAAAAAACATCCTCACTAATTAACGAATGAAATCATAAATGATAATGGACTAAACAAACATGTGCATATATATCAAGTTTAAGCTAAAGAATTTGGACTTTGATTTTATTAAAGCTCCTCCTCCTCTCACTAGCGTGCATAAATTATCTTAGGTCAAATGGTCAAACCCAAGACTTTAATAGTTAACTTCAGTGTTGTTTTACACCTTGAAGGAGGTACAGCACGCTCGGCAACTACGCCAGTAGTTCTAGGTTCGATACTGGACCGTGGTGGGTCGGCTGCTTTCGGGCGAGAGAGAAGCCGCGAGTGTGTCTTCTTTCGGATGAGAAGTAAAACCGAGGTCCCGTGTGGGTGTACGATGGCACTTGCACGTAGAAGAACCCTCCCTACTACGCAACGGGTAGATGAGGCAAAATTTCCAGGTGTAGGAGCTCGCCCCCTGGCGTCGGTAGCATTCCCCAACGAACACTAGACCGACGATAAATAAGCGTAGGGGTGCAGCTTTGGCCGGCAACCGGCTGCAGAAAAAACTATGTCCAATATATCACCCTGTGTCCATTCAGAGGGACAAATGGGTACCCGACCCTGCCATAGGCGGGAAAAGGGTTAGGACTTGCTTTGTAAAAGATGTAAGAGTTACCACAGATTCGCAGCTGTCTTCAATAGTTCAAGTCTTCAGAGCGTCTTCTACTGAGTAGACCAAATAAAATAAGCCAGAAAACAAAATTGCACCACAAACACTTTCCGACAAGGTGTTTTTTTCGTTTGCTGGTGTTTGAGGGCCTTTCAATTACAAGGTTATTAGAGACCCACCCACTGCGTAACTCTAATGCAGGAACTGCACAGACACACTACATCGATTTTTAGGTATTAGCAGTACCCAGTTTTCCCAAGCGGCCACCCATGTTAGAACTTACTGGTATGCGTTGCTTAACTTCAGTGATAAGACGAGAGCTGATGTGTCCTCCAATGCAATACAGTGGTTGGCGATGATGGCATTGAAGTGCTGTGGTTCTCATCTTTCCGAGATTTTTAGTCCAACTAGCTTCTGGTGTAATAGTCAGAGGCATTACGTAGAGATGAGAGGTTGAAAACTTGAAAGTCTCCTTTAACACGTTGAACTCCGTGTAACCGGGATCTGGGGGCTCCATGCCACCCGCACCGAAATGGGGGCCCCGTCACCAGTGGCGTACCGATGGGGACAGATGTCCCCGGGCGCAGAAGACAGGGGGCGCAAAAATGTGCAAAATATTAATTCACATTAAGTTTAGCGGGTGCCAGAGGGCGCAGATTTCGGTCTTTGTCCCAGAGCGCAGAATACCCTCGGTACGCCACTGCCCGTCTACCAAATGTGGGTGACGCTATCCTTTGTTCAATTATGTTGATTTTGAAAAGCAGTTTACAAGGATTTTATTTCTAATGTAATAATTTAATGTTATTAACTCATGTGTACAGTATACAAGACAGGTAAATATAAATTGAATTAAAGAATATCCATATACAGTATATTTTACATGAAAGGTTATGGGGTTCTCATAGAAATCAGGATGAAAAATTATCGAACGTTATTCAGTAGAAAATTCGGATAGACTTTCCCTTTCACCTGGTTGTTCTATTTTACACGTTCTATTTAACACTTTCCATTTTACCCGGTTACTAATTTTACCTGGCGATTGAGGTGAAAGATGCATGCAATGAATTACTTTGGTAAAGTACCTTTACAATGATCTCTACTCTCGGTATTTCGGTCCTTCTCCCGGCGAGCAAGATACATATCGATTCTGTGAATGATCTCGTGTAGCCAGGAATATCCCGTTTGAACGAATCTCGCTTTTCTAGACACAGAAAAATCTCTGAAAAATTTATTTGTGCCCTGCAAATAATGTTTAGTCATAAAAATACTTGTTTTCGTCAATAATTTTGCCCTAAAACACCATCGAACCCAATGTAAAGTGCAAAATAGAACAAACGGGTAAAAGGGATTGTTGTTGTTTAAGGTCCCGTCAACTACAAGGTCATTAGAGACCCGTCCACTGCATAGTTCTAGTGCATAGACTGCACAGACACTACACCAATGCGACGATTATTGGGTATTAGCAGTACCCAGCTTTCCAAAGCGACCACCCATGTCAGTACTAACTGGGCTTGCGTTGCTTAACTTCAGTGATCAGGCGAGAACCGGTGTGTCCAACGCAACCTGCCGCTCGGGTAAAACGGAAAGCGTAGCCGAAAATTCCTAACTTCTAAAATCAACCATTAACAACACAAAAACTGTTATCCTAGCTGAGGCACGGTCACATTTAAGGGTTGCACCTCTCCACTCCTGCCTATCTCCCACTAGACCCCCATTCACCCCACACTTATATACAGTATCCTTTAGTATACCTGCGAATGCTGCTTCATCTACGCTCGGTAACTCAGTCAGTAGTTCTAAGTTCGATATTGGAGTAACTAGACCTAGGTGGATTGACTTCTTTCGGGCGAAAGAGAGGCCCCGAGTGTGCCTTCTTTCGGATGAGAAGTAAAACCGAGTTCCAGTGTGGTGTACGATGGCAATTGCACTTACTGTCTCTACTATGCAACGAGTAGATGAGGCAACATTTTCAGGTGTAGGAGCTCACCCCCTGGCGTCGGTGGAATTGCCCAACGAACAGTAGACCGACGGTAAATAAGCCAGTCGGCAAACGACTGGGGAAAAACACTGTCCAAAAATAACGCCCTTGTGTCCATTCAAAGGGAAAAGAGGGGTACTGTTATTTACAAAACGACAGTTTTACTCACCAATTTCATTGAACACCCGACCATTTTCATTCTACACTTTATCTCTTGCCTAAATATTTTGTAAGCAACATGCTTATACATTATAAGATATTTTACATTCCTTTACACGTCCCAAAAAAGTCACATTCTATTATGAAATTTTCTTAGATTTCAAAGTGGAGGGCCCTTCTGAGCGTGGGGTTTTGGGCCTTGGTTCACGTTATAAGAAAGAAAGCTCTCGATAAAATAACGTGATTGACCATCTACTCTAACAACGTACATAAAGATCTTGGTTACGGTTAATCAGATTTCGGTCCTTAACTTTCTGAAGGCTCATGGACAGGCTCCTGGACATTCTTTAAGCTACCGGTATGTCTACACTGGTGCGCTTTGCTCTTCAACAAGGGCACGCGTTGTTTTTTCTTCCTCTTCTGGATTTTACTATTTTTTAATAATAACAAATGCTGCACGAATCCCAAGTAATAGCTCTGCATTACCTTCCATGACAAGCAAGTGAAACAACTGACGAACCAATGTGGACACCAGACTGGTGGACACACCAGGGGCGGGTCTACATAGGGGCTAATAGGGCTTAAGCCCTGGGCCCCCAAGTATCAAGGACCCACAACAATTGAATTGACATACGTAAATAGTTACAGTGGAACCTCTCTAATTGGTACACCTGCGGGACCGAGCCAAAGTGTATCCATCAGAGGGGTGTGCCCATAAGAGGGGTATGGGTATATAAATTAATCAAAACAATATATTGTTTTATATTGTGTTTATTAACTGCAAAAAATGCATTGTATAATATAATATTTCACAAAATTATTGAAGTACACAAATTTAATTTTTACAAACAACTCAAACAAGGGACGTTTGTCTACAATCAAGCTACCTTCTTATTTGCTGCCTATGGCAGGGTTGGGTACCCATCTTGCCCGTCTCAATAGATGCAAGGGTGATCTTTTGGACTGCGTTTTTCCACAGCCAGATGCAGACTAAAGCTGCAACCCCTGTGCATATTTATTGTAGGCCTACTGTTCTTTGAGGTATTCCACCGATGCCAGGTGGCACGCTCCTACACCTGGAAATGTTACCTCACCTACCCGTTGCACAGTAGAAAGTTCTTTTGTGTATAAATGCCATTGAACACCACATGGGACTATGGTTTTACTTCTAATCCAAAGGACGGCACACTCGGGGCATCTCTCTTGCAGAAAAGAAGGCAACCCGCCCTGGTCCAGTATCGAACCTAGAACCACTGGTGCAGTTACCAAGCACCCTGTCCACTGCATCACCGAGGAAGGATGTACCCATTACAGAGGGGGTTTTCTGAAAATTGTGACATGTATTAGGGGTACCAATAGAGGGGTGTAGCCATTACAGAGATGGTTTTCTGAAAATGGTGACATGTATTAGATGTACCAATGGAGGGGTGTACCCATTAGAGAGGTGGTTTTCTGAAAAGTGGTGACATGTATGAGGTGTACCAACAGAGGGGTGTACCCATTAGAGAGTGTACCGTTAAGAGGGGTAGTAATAGCATTAACCCTATGGGCGAAAAATCGGTGCCTGAAAAATCTGTACCGATATGAGGGATGTACCCATAGAGAGGTTTCACTGTAATGTTGAAAGATTTAACGCAGGCTGAAACCCAAGTTGAATTGAAATTTTTGTTGTTGTTTGTTGGAGTTTAAGGTCCCGTCAACTACGAGGTCATTAGAGACCCGTCCACTGTATAGTTCTAATGCATGGACTGCACAGACACTACACTAATGCGACGATTATTGGATATTAGCAGTACCCAGCTTTCCCGAGCGACCACCCATGTCAGTACTAACTGGGCTTGCGTTGCTTAACTTCAGTGATCAGACGAGAACTGGTGTGTCCAACGCAACTCGCCGCTCCCTTGAATTGAAAGGGGAAGACGAAAGCGCACCAGTGTAACAAAGCAACTCCTAACCCTTTTCCCGCCTGTGGCAGGGTCGGATACCCATCTTGTCCCTCTGAATGGACACAAGGGGGATATTTTGGTCATAGTTTTTCTGCAGCTGGTTGTCGGTCAAGGCGCACCAGTGTAAACTGCTATTTTCAGAGATGACAACCCGCCGTAGCGAGGCGCGAACCGCTTTCACCACACAAATGCGGCCTACTGACCTATCAAAATCCATTTCGATATCAATCAACTTTACATTATTATACGACATAAATTTTCATACTTGTAATAATTTACTGGAATTCACTGATGCACTGTGACCTTGAGGCATTACATTGATGAAAATTTGAGAAACGACCGTTTACATTAGAAGCACAGTTTTGAGTAGCGCTTCGTATTTAGCGTTCGTTCGAAGCGGCGCTGTTGAAAAGAGAATGCGTCGCATAGCAACATGACGTAACTATTCTAATGTTAAGCTTTCGGCTGTTCGTTACTGTTTATGGTTTTCAGCTCCATGTTGATAAGTACCCAGTTACAATGTCGTGATTGTTTAATTATCGATGTGACGTGCTTTAACTAACTAATACAAGAAAAATGAAATCAAATTCAGAAATAGAAGATTATACAGGGTATACTGATGACGTCTCCCCTATAACGACGGTTGTCGTTCAGTAATTAGAAGTGACAGATTGACTGCAATATTTCGTCCTCTGGCTTCTCTTCATTTTAAGCGAGAAAATCTTTCGCCTTTTACTAAAGATTTCCGTGGAGAGGAGCATCACAATGAGTCTGTAGACTAATTTTTGAAGTTCTGCCTTCGGGTGGGGCACTTAATTAATGAAATTTCAGTAACTATTTCTTTGTCTGGTCTATTTACTAGGACTACACCTCACTGCCCGGTTTTGGGGCTGCTTTCCAATGGCTGCGGTTTTGCGTAAAGAGCCGGCTGACGAAGGTTCAACAGATACCGTATGATAATAGGGAGAATGAGCGTACAGTTACCGATAACCATTTATCCCATAAGCAGACGAAATTTAAGGTGCGCATGCTCCATAAATAAAATTAATTGTTCGGAGCATGCGTAACTTAAGTGTCGTCTGCTTATGGGACAAATGGTTATCGGTAACTGTATGCTCAATCTCCCTATTAACTCGTTACATTTTTCTAGCCTACAGCAGGGTGCTCATCTAATCCCTCTGAGAGAACGCAAGGGTGATATATCACGTGATAATTTTCCGCAGCCGACCAAAACCTGTGGCTTACCAACTCCAGCGGGCGAGATTCTGCACACCTGGAAATTTTGCCTCATCTACTGGTCCCGTTACATAGTGGAGAGGGTTCTTTTATGTGCATATGCCATCGTACACCACACGGGACTTCGGTTTTATTTGTCAGCTGAAGCAAGTCACACTCGGGGCCTTTTTCATTCAATAACTAATCACGTAAAACTCATAAAAAGTTACAAAATGCCTTTAATAATGAATAACTGTTGGAAAGTATTACGGGAAGTTGTTTCATTATTCCACAATACATGTAACATCTTTCACCTCCAGCTAATTCGGTAACAGTTTGTCATTGACCCATCGCCCTCGGTCCAGGTGGCAAGGTGTGTATACCCACGCATTGATACGGCTGGCCGAGCAGTCCTACCAGTCCTGCTGTCGCTAGCCCTGGTGCAGTACCTCATGTGCTTGAAGCCCTCCTCTTCCCAGTCTCCCGACGATGTTCCGGCCTTTGCTCTAAAGGTGTTGGACATGCCTAACCTCACTTGCCTCTGCGAGTTTTTTAACCTGTGTATGGCACGGTGATTTTCCTGCTCTCAAGTCTGCGTTCATTGTGCCAATTCCCAAGGATGGGCCGTCTGCTGGTTTTTGACCCATCATGATTCTCTCTCCACTATTGAAGTTGTTGGAATGGTGGGTCTATGGCCTTGTGTGTGACTCCATCCTTTCTGTGATTCCATCATCAGAGTTTAACGCTAGGCCTCACCCCTCTGTTACTTTTGCCATCTTGGCTATATTTCTCACTATTCTTGATGCCTAGGCTGCTGGACAGGCATTTGTGCTTCTCAAAACGGACGTTGCCAAGGCTTTCGACTCGGTTGACCACTAAGGGCTTATTGCTTCTTTGTCCAATAGCTTCAGCAATCCCTTCCGGTTGAACCTTTTAGTCTCGTATTTGGACAGCTGCAGTATCAAGTCGAGCCTTTCAGCTTTGCAGCGGTTTCTAGTTAGGAGAGTCCCCCAGGGTTCTGTTCTGGGCCTGCTCCTCTTTAATCTTGCAATGGCTGTGCTTCCCTCAGTGTGCCCTGATTGGGCCATCTGGTCCTAATTTCTTTGGTGAGGCCATATACAGTATATCTATTCCCACAGTTGCCTATGTTGTCTGTTCTATTCCAGATTTTATGACACACCTTTCTACATGGTATGCTGGGCTCGGACTTAAGCTCCATATGAATAAAACCAAGACCATTGTACTTGTTCTCCCACAAGGTAGGGGGTTTGCCTGAGCCATTATGAATGCCACTGCCCACTGGGGGGTTCTCTTCAACACTTCTCTGTCTCTTATGCCTCAGAGGGATGCACTGATGGCCAAGCTCAACATGCTTGGGTTACTCTTCTGTCGCCTGAGGGAGCGCATCCCAGTGGGCAAGTTAAATATTATCTTCTGGGCTAAGGTGCTACCATTTATTTCCTATTCTGCCCAATTTTTGATCGGGCTTTCTCTTATCTGTCTGTGACCCCTCCGCCATGCATTCAATAATGTTTTGTGGGCCATTTTCTGCTGTTCCCTGCAAGTTCGCATCTCACCCTTGTGCTGGAGTGGGCGTCTTCCCTTTCCAGCTATATTTGGTTTTTTTGTAACCTGATGATTCTGAGTGCTGCATTGTGAAATTCCCGTCATCCCTGTCACTTCGTGATGCACGACTTTCAGTCCTCCGGGGACCTAAGGTCTTCACGCTGGTTCTTATTTGCCATCTCACTCCCTCTCAGGGACATGAGGTGCCAGTATTTCCCGCTATACTGCTACGGAGCCTGGAACGCTTTACTCTACCATATTCAGTCACAGGTGTATGTGTGCTCCAGGGCCAAGTGTACTAATAATTGTCGCCTTTTTCTCTTTTTGCTTGGAACTGTTGTCTAACCAATGAGCTGTTTTGTGTGCGTCAGTGTACTTTGGTACGTTTAAAATAAAATAAAATGAATTAGCACGAGTCTACTGCACACAAAAATTATAAATGTAATGGAAAATCATTTTTTATTCATAACAGCAGAAATGAGGTTTGCATAAAAGGCGTCTCTCTTGGTTTCCATCTCCAACTGACTTTTCATTTTTTGTAGTTTAAAATTCAAGAGTTGATCATGTTTTGATTTCTCAACTTCTAGTTTCTCTTTCTCAATCTGCAATTCAAATTCCCTAACCGCCAGACGTTTCCCTTCATTCTCTGCTTCAATACGCCTACACTGCAGTTCATCCCTTTTCAACTGCAACTCTTCCTTTTTGATTTCGTGGTCCAGTTTTTCTCTCGTGGTGAGAACTTCAATTCCCGTAATTGCCTTCTGTCTAACTGGGGGCAACTGGACATCTGCTAAACAATTTACTTACTCTAATAAGATTTGCAAACATTCCAATGAAAAAGGTAGATCGGCATTATTCACTTCTAGTCTTACCTTCAGAACTTGAGAGTGAGGCACAGTCGACAATATTTATTTCACAGCTACTTTCTTGCATGTCTTGTATTGTTAGAGAACTTACGTCTCTATCATTAGGATTGTCAGAATCATCTTGGATATCAAACAGCAGTTGCTCTCCTGTAATTACAATGTAACTTCTTTAGTCCACACAAGCAGTAATCCGAACATCCAACAATCTGAACAACCTTCTGAACCATCTTAGCCACCCAGTGGCGTAGCCAGGAAAAAGCTTCGGGGGGGGGGGGTGTTACGTCAATAAACTTAGTACCCCCTCCCTGGGGACAAACCCCAGAGAGTTTCCCGGAAATTCCGGGAGGTGTTTTAACACATAGCACACTCCCCCTGGCTATGCCGGTGTAGCCACCCGTCTTAGTACTAGCAGTTTATTGTATTGGACACACCAGTTATCGTCTGATCACTGAAGTTAAGTAACGTGACCTCAGTTAGTACTAACATGGCTGGCCGCTTGGGAACACTGGGTAGTTGAATGGCCCTAAATTAAAACGAAACAAACAAACGTTACGTTGCTTAAAGCTTCAGTGATCAGACGAGAACGGCTCTTCGCTAATTCGAGCATGTTCTTTCCCAATTAGTTCGAGTTGCACTGTAGATCAGCGGTTCTCAACTGGTGTTCCGTGGCACGAAGCGCTGCGGATTCCTAGGGCAACTGGAGCCCTAGCTATCATTCAGACAGGGATGTCGACAAATCAAGAAATCTGCAATTGTAAATTAACAATAGAAACAAGCAGTTTTAGTATCAAAGTACCTGTCTCCACCGATTACTATTTTCAAAAAAAAAACCCCTTCCGAGCATTGAGATGGCCTCCTAATCGTTTTCCTCCTTCTATTAGAGGACTTACATTATTCTACAAAATCAATGACTAAATTCTTATTAAAACGCAGTTCTAAGAGCGGCGAATTGTGTTGGACACACCAGTTCTCGTCTGATCACTGAAGTTAAGCAACACAACCCCAGGTAGTACTGGCATGGGTGGCCGCTTGGGAAAACTGGGTACTGCTAATACCCAAAAATCGTCACATTTGTGTAGTGTCTGTGTAATCTCTGTATAAGAACTACATTGTGGACGGGGCTCTAATGACCTTGTAGTTGAAGAGCCCAACAACAACCTAGGGCAACTCAAACGCCAGCCGTCTATCTATGGCTCTAGGTGTGGTTTGCTTAAGAACATTCCATTATATTTTTGCTTACAGTCATTTTTGCGCATAGGCAGGGTCGTAACGAGGGCGTGGCGAAGAAGGTGGCCGCCACGGGCGCAACTGGGTTTGGGGCGCAAAATGTTTAAGCTTTTTGTCATTATTGCGTTACGCGCAAGCGAAAGTTAGACACTTGCCACAGGCGCTTCATACCCCCGTTACGGCACTGCGCATAGGTTCCACAAATGAACTGGTTGTCTGGTAAGGGCTCCGCGAACGAAAGGGAGCGGCGAGTTGCGTTGGACACACCAGTTCTCGTCTGATCACTGAAGTTAAGCAACGCAAGCCCAGTTAGTACTGACATGGGTGGTCGCTCGGGAAAGCTGGGTACTGTTAATACCCAATAATCGTCGCATTAGTGTAGTGTCTGTGCAGTCTATGCATTAGAACTATGCAGTGGACGGGTCTCTAATGACCTTGTAGTTGACGGGACCTTAAACACCAACGAACAAACAACAAACGCGAACGAAATGGCTGCCAGATAAGGGCTCCCCAACTCTATACGGGTTGAGAACCGCTGCTGTAGATTATTGTACTTTGTAATTTTTTGAAATATGACACAAAGCAGACGTTTCAGAGACGAGTACCTGTGCATGGCAATAGTTGACATGTGAATAAATCATCTGCGTGCTTGACAAATGTAGACGTTTGTGGGCGGCCTTCTTTTTGTAACTCAACTAATTCCTGTAATAATCGCTCCCTTTCACTGTACTCTTCCTCCGTACCTGATCTGATACATCAAAAAAGGTAGTATAATTTTGTGATATCCAAATTACATTAAGACATTGAACTAATGGCATTAAAAAAATCATCAAATGGTATTCTTACTTTCGAAGAGTTATAAGATCCTTTTTCTTGTAAGATTGTAAGAGATGCATTGTCCTTTCTCGAACATTTCGACTTGTAAATGGTTGCTTTGCAACTTTGCTGACATTTTCGGCAACTACATTCCATAATGCAGGATCAAAGCCACTATTTTTGTCATTCACTTCACGCAGCAGGCAATTATCGACGTAGGGTGTAAATCTCACACGTTTTATTTTTTTGATAATAAAAGTCTCCGCCATTTTTGTAATCCGTATGTTTGTAAGGATAAACATACGATCTTTGTGGACGTTTGGAATGCTACACATGCGCATGATGTAATTCGTCTGCTGCGTGCAACATACGTTGTTCATTTACGGAGCACTCAAGCTCTCTAATAGCGAACTGGAGTGATACGTAACGGCTACACAACGCACAAACAGTTGTATCGTAGCCAAAACGTATGTCCTTCCTAACGTGCTGCCCTCTATTGGTAACAACAAACTAGGCTCCTTTTTAAGAGTCCGTTATATTTCAAAATGCGTATGTTCAACCGTATGTAGCACGTATGTTTCCCGTTACATACGGATGAACATGCGTTCGTTGTGTAGGTCAGAAATATTGCACACGCACAGTATATAATCCGTCGTCTGCTTTGTGTAACAAAAGTTGTTCCAAGCTTTCAAGGAGTCTACGTTCGCACTACATTTGCAATGAGGATCGAAAACGCTAGTGCGAACGCAGTATAGCACAGACTACTATTAGACCCCTTGGCTGTTTACTAACGGATCACCCCCTTAAGGTATGTCCACACTGGTGCGTCATAGCGCACAGGGTGTGGAACGAAAGGCATGCGCTATTGCATGCATCATTGGAATGTTAAACGTTCAAATTTGCATTCATCAACATTGCATTCCAAAGCGCATGAGCGGCGAATTGCGTTGGACACACCAGTTCTCGTCTGATCATTGAAGTTAAGCAACACAACCCCAGCTAGTATTGACATAGGTGGCCGCTTGGGAAAACTGGGTAACGCTAGTATCCAAAAATCGTCGCATTAGTGTAGTGTCTGTGCAGTCTCTGCATAAGAACTACACTGTGGACGGGGCTCTAATGACCTTGTAGTTGAATGGCCTTAAAACACAAACAAACAACAACAACCCAAAGCGCATGCAATGTTGAAAGATGAAACGCAAGTTGAAGCACAAGTGGAATTGAAAGAGGAAGACGAATGCGCACCAGTGTAGACATAGCTTTAGATCAACGTTTCTCGAAGCGCATTCTGCAGCCCACTACTGGGCCGCGAGAATTTCCCGGTGGGCCAAAAATTTTATCGCTACATATGTCTCTGCTCAGGTCTCTGTCGGCGACTTATGCCGCCCCGCACACAAAGACAAATTGCCGCCCCTTGAAGCAGCGTTCTGTTCGCGTGTTGTGTTCTCACACTTACAGCCAAAATGGCGCCCGTAAACTTTGGGGTCCCCCAGACAAATGTCCGGATTGTCCCCGTTAGAGCGGGCCCTGTCTCTTTATGTACGCACTGGGTTAAATTAGGGGCTTAGTGGGCAACTGCGCTTTATATGCTTTTTCCAGGTTGGCCGAGTGGCTATATTGTGTTGGACACACCACTTCTCGTCTGATCACTGGCGCTAGACAACGCAAGCCCAGCTAGTGCTAGAATGGATGACTGGTTGGGAACACTGGGTACTTTTACCCAAATCGTCGTCACAGCGTGTTGTTTGTACAGACTGCATTAGAACCATACTGTGGACGGGGTTCTAATGACCACTGTAGTTAAAAGACCGAAAAACACCATCAAAACAAAAAATCCAAGTGGACCACACAATCAGAAGAGTTTGAGAAACACTGCTTTACAACAAGGGTTGGCAAATGGGCCAATGAGCCACATGACTTTTTGGATACTTACCTGTGGTTAAGAAATCAAACTGCTTTTAAAAAATGGTGATTTAGTTTATTCCCTGCCAAACTTCTAGGCCTTAAATTAAAAAAATAACCAATTACAAACCAAACATAAATTGAGAATGGTTTTCTGAAGGCAATTTGATTTTCTTCTAACGATATTAGGGGTGCTAGTTCGCACACCTACGAAATTTACTTCGTGTAGAACGGGTTCCTTTACTTGAAGTTCTTTTGTTGGTGTTTTAGGGCCCTTCATCTACAACGGTCACTAGTCCCGTCCACTGTGTAGTTCTTATGCAGAGTCTGCACAGACACTCAGCTGTTACGACTATTATTGGGTATTAGCAGTACTTAGTATTCCCAAGCGGTCACCCATGCCAGAACTAGCTGGGGTTGCGTTGCTTAAGTTCAGTGATCAGACAAGAACTGGTGTGTCCAACGCAATACAGCTTCTCAACGACTTTCAGGTTCGATACCTTATCACGGTGGGCTCGCTTTTTTGAGCAAGAAAGAGAACCCCAGCGCACCATTCGTCGGATATAAAGCATAGCCATTTCTCTGTGTGAATGTTTAATACCGCATTTACACATTCGCGAATAAGACGAGTCGAATGACGAGGCGAGACTTTCGTCGAAATGTTCGCATTCATTCTTTGGATGAGGAATGACTGTTCACACATTCGCCGAATATCTCGTCAGATGGTCATTCTCCAATCACCTCGTCGCTAGCGCCCTTTGACTCGTATTGTCTCGGCAGCTAGTCATAGCTCAAATCGCCTCAGGTCACTCGCGCCCTTTGACTCGTGTGAAAAAAACCGCTTCCAACACGAGCGCCACGAATGGCGAGGCGAACCACGAGGTGAATGACGAATGTAGTGTTCACACATTCGTCGAACATGCTCGCCTCGCCACTCGCCTCGTCGTATTCGCGAATGTGTAAATGCGGTATTAGATGTTATCTGCACGTAGAAGAACCCTTTCTAATTGAAACGCGTCGATTAGCGAAATTTCCTGGTGCAGGAGATAGTCCCTATTGCCGTCCCAGACATCTATCATCATATTGCCATGCGGTCAACATGCCTATCCGCAGTCGCGTTGCTTAACTTCAGTGATCAGACGAGAACTGGTGTGTCCAATTGTTGTTGTTTGTTGGAGTTTAAGGTCCCGTCAACTACAAGGTCATTAGAGACCCGTCCACAGTGTAGTTCTTATACAGAGACTGCACAGACACTACACCAATGCGACGATTATTGGGTATTAGCAGTACCCAGCTTTCCCGAGCGACCACCCATGTCAGTACTAACTGGGCTTGCGTTGCTTAACTTCAGTGATCAGACGAGACCTGGTGTGTCTAACGCAATTAGCCCCTCTTTCACACACCGTCTGCTTGTAATGCTTTTTCTCCACCCCGTTTGTTTGTTGGTGTTTTAAGGCCCTTCAACTACAAGGTCATTAGAGCCCCGTCCACAGTGTAGTTCTTATGCAGAGACTACACGGACACTACACTAATGTGGCGATCTGGGTATTAACAGTACCCGGTTTTCCCAAGCGACCACCCATATCAGTACTAACTGGGGTTGAGTCGCTTAACTTCAGTGACAGGACGAGAACTGGTGTGTCAAACGCAATTCGCTGCATCCCTCTCTATCCCATCGACTACCTGGTCTGGTACCAGAGGGCCAGCGTTGCATCTAGCAAAACATCACATGCACCACATGTCCAAATCACCTAAGCCTTATACAGCATCTTTTTGTCTTCTGAGTCTTCCTTCTATGAGCCATTTGTGGTTCTCTATAAAAAAGCAAAGCAACTCCTAACCCTTTTCCCGCCTATGGTAGGGTCGGGGGTCGGGTACCCATATTGTCCCTTAGAATGGACACAAGGGTGATATATTGGTCATAGTATTTCTACAGCCGGTTGCCGGCCAAAGCGGCAATCCCTACGCTTATTTATCGTCGGTCTAGTGTTCATCGGGGGAATTCTGCTGACGCCAAAAGGTTAGCTCCTACACGTGGAAATTTTGCCTCATCTACCCTTTGCATAGTAGAAAAGGTTCTTTTACGTGCAGGTGACATCGTACACCAACAAGGATCCTCGGCTTTATTTCTCATCCGAAAGAAGGCACACTCGCGGCCTTTCTCTCACCCGAAAGAAGCCAACCCAGTCACGCCCCAACCCGGTTAGCACGCAGTTGCCGAGTGTGCTAACCAGTACGCCACCGCGTCGGGCTTTTTTGTGGTTCCCTGTGCAAAATGAAAATGCACTACTCATATCCTATAGGACTTTCATTTCAAGACTTCAATTACAGGATCAATTCAGGTTCAATTCCGGATCAATTCAGGATCAGAACAGAATCAATTCAGGATCAGAACAGGATCAATTCAGGATCAGA
>JAAFCE010008250.1:0-13567 GCA_013389805.1 Trigoniulus corallinus
AATCCTTAGCCCCCTCTTATTTGGGTATTTAAATCCTTAGCCCCCTCATTTCTTCTAATAGTTTCTTCCTTAGATCTACCTTTAATTTAATCGGCCCGAATTGTAGATGCGACAAAAATATGAAAAGAAATAGTTCAATTTTTGGTTCAAATTTCAGGATATTATTTGTTGTGAAATCCTGCCGCCCCCGCCCCGCCGCGCTACGTCACTGATCCTGCATTTGATTTATGACAACACTACAATATTTACCATTTGTGTAATTTTTTTTAAAAAAAAAAATACCATGAATCGGGTTGTGGCTCACAGGCTTTCCTAAAATTCCTAATCCGGTCCGCTAATAAAAAATGTTGGAGACCTATGGTCTACATTACACAACATTATGCAAACATTTCACTATAAAGACAATAGGAATATCTGTAAAGCTTCTTGGGGTCACAAGATTGTCTGTCAGGTCTGGATAGCTCTGACTATCGAAGACATTTGAAATATAATAAAGTTACCTGACACAAGGAATTTTACTTCCAGTTTTACTGACTCTAGATGAGATTTAAAGTAAGATGAGAAGTAAAGCCGAGGTCCCGTGTGGTGTACGATGACGTTTGCACGTAAAGGCACCCTCTGTACTATGCAACGGGTAGATGAGACAAAATTCCTGAGTGTAGGTGCCCCCCCCCCCCCCGTGTCAGTGGGGCGCCCAACAAACAGTAGACCGACGATAAATAAACATATGGGTTGCAGCTTTGGACAGCAGCCAGCTAGATAGAAATATCGTCCAATATGTCACTTATATGTCCATTCACAGGGACAAGATGGGTATCCAACCCTATGTGGCTCTGGGAAGGCACAGTTGACTAAGGCCCTTCTTCAACTGCCGCAACGCAACTGCAACTCAACTGAAATCCAATGCAACTAAAGTTAATTGCAATGTCAGTTTCGTTCACAGATGCAACTCTATGGCAATAGTTGCACTTACGATGTCGAGTAGTTCGGATGAAGAGAGCATTGTGCGAATGGTGCGAATAGCTTGACAGTTGCAATGAAACTGACATGCTCAGTTGCGACGCAACTCGTTTCCAACCAGTTGCCTTTACATTGCGTAGCAGTTTCATTGGTGGGAGAAGTTCATATCGTTAACATGAGTCAGACCAGCATGCAACTAAAAAGGAACTAAAATTCGATTATTTTTCAGTCGAGTGGCAGTTGCGTTGTGGCAGTGGACGAAGGGCCCGCTGCACGAGTTGTGTGAGTCATTCAGTCAGCAGTCTCATTGTGTAAAGTGGTCAGTGCTTGTCACGTGTCTTCTTGAAGCATAAAATTACCTGTATTTTTCTAACCAGCCATTTCCAAAAATTTAATTTATATCAATAAATGAGATCATTGTTAAGTTAATAAATGGTGTTACTACCTAGATAGTTTAAGAAATTTGGCTCTCAAAAGAAATCTCAATCATTGTATTGTTGATATTTGGCTCTTTTGACTGATGAGTTGGCCGACCACTGTTCTAGACTATCACGATTACACAAAAAAATTTGGGCTCCCTATTTCATATTTTGAAGTTTGCAGTCCGCAAGTCAATAAATTCCGCTAATAATTTGTTCTCTGAATTTTTTTAATCTGAACGCATAGTTTTTGATATAATTACTGTAATTGGTCATTCTGAAACTTTCTGATTCCACTTTTGATGTTAAAATATAAACGTCTATTCTGACCAGCAACAAACTATTTTATACTTTTAGCTGCCCACTACATAGATAATGCCAATTTAAGTGCCGATCCATGTGAGGATTTTTATGAATTTGTCTGCGGCAAGTTCGAAAGAAATGCTGCCATCTCTGACCACAAAGCACCACAGAAATCCTTTCAAATGGCTGAGGAGGAGTTGTATAATCGATTACGCCGTAAAGACTTAAATATTTCTATCGAAAAACAAAACAACGTGCTCTATAATAGTAATGGCAGCAAAATGCTGAATAGTAATGCTCCAAAAATTTCTTATGAATCATTTAGTGGTTCTAGAAGAAAAATCACAACCCGATGATAACAAAGTCTTTGTCAAAGCAAGAGATTTTTATGCAGCATGCATGAATGAAAGTTAGTAATGAACTTTTTAAAACTCATGGATTTGGAGGGCGAAATAATTTTGATTTTAAAGTGACTGTGATAATTTTTTGGAGGGATTTATTCGCTTGAATATCGTAGCTGAAATTAACCTATTGGGAGATCAACCTTTAAAAGACATCACTGCAAAACTCGGCGGATGGCCTGTAGTAGAAGGCAGGAAATGGACACCGGACTCATTTGACTTGTCTGAAATGGTGAAGAAATCGCGAAGTCTTGGCCTTCCAACCAACGTTTTCTTCGAATTGAAAGTTTCTATGGATCCGATGAACCCAAGCCGATATATCATCCAGGTACGCAGAAATTAATATTGACGAAATCAATTTTGCTATTGCTGCTAGAGATAGGCAATCAGGTTGTTCCCATTTGCATTGGTAATGTTATTCTGATGATTAGGCCCTTCTTTCACTGCCGCACGCAACTGCAACTCAACTGAGGTGCAATGCAACTAAAGTTGATTGTAATGTCACTTTCCTCCACAAATGCAACTCTTTGGCAATAGTTGCACTTATGATGTCGATGAGGAGAGCATTGTGCGAATTGCTTGACAGTTGCAATGAAACTGACACGCTCAGTTGCGACGCAACTCGAGTTGTAGTTGCGTTGCACCAGTAGACGAAGGGCCTTAGAAGTCATGTATAATGCAATCTCAGAGTTTGAAACTTCCCATGAAGCGGGGCGAAATTTTAACTTCCGTTAAATGGGAACCGTTCTTTTCTATTTGTGGATTGGTTATTAAAACATTATAAACATTATACCAGATTGTCGAAAACACTGCTTTGATAAACATGAGATTTTTGACGTTATCGTTTCGCAAAGGACATCGGTATTAAAGGTATTTTAGTTTTAACAACCCCAAAATAATGGCATTATTAAATTATTGACTCTTAACCTTTAATTGTGGCTTGTTCAACCTGTGGCCCATTGAGGCTTATAATGTGGCCCATGGTGCATCATTTCTAAGTATGCATTATAGCCTACCTGCTATGTAACACCTAACGTTATTTTCACCCGTTTTGGTTTAGACAGCCTGTGGCTGGTAATCAGCTCATGGAGCAGCCAAGTGACCCCCAACACCAGAAAGGTTGTACAACCCTGGTGTAGTTCAATGGCAGGGTTGTTAGGTTGCGTTTAGGTTATGTTGCATTGGCAGGGTCGAATGAGGGACGTTGCCCCTACAATGACGTATTAAACATTTAATATTAGCAATGATCTGGGCCCTGATGGGTGCTAATGATGGGGCCCCTTCAATCGTGGGGCCCGGGTGCAATGCACCCTCTGCACCCCCCGGATGGCCGGCCCTGCCTGTACCGGTAGTTGTTCGCACATTTTAGGCCCGGTAATTACGGCATGTCATACATTAGTTCCAATGGGGGAGTTCACAAATACCTCCGGCGTCGCTACGGCTCCATATATCGGAGTTGGGTCTGAAAATGCCCGCAGATCCCTACGGAAAGGTAACGGCGCCGCACCCGCACATCCGATCACGGGTTACTTCTTGGCCCATTGAGTGCTGCACACAATAGGCCTTCTGTAATCAGCATCCATTGTTCACAGTTGCCAAATGTGAACTGGCGACTTTTCACCGCATGTGTGCGCACTGCATTGTTGCGGCATCGCTGGCGCAACAATGCAGCCACAAGGGCGCCACACGAGTAAAAATCGGATGTGTGCCCCGGGCATTCAAGAAATTCATTCTTTGAAATGGATCGTAATTAGAAGATGGCACGCACACCTTCGAAGGACAACAATGATTTTACTTTCAAAATGTCGCTCAGGTTTCGACAATGTGGGAGGAGATGAGAATGTGAATTAATCCCAGGGCAACCAACGTCAAATTACGATTCTGACAAACCTCTCATTGATACCTAAATAATGGCAAGCATTGATGTTAATTCAACCTAAAGTTTAGCAAGAACACAAATCCTAAATTCACTTTTGGAAGAATAATGGGGTGGGGTGTCTGAGATGCAGAATGGGAATGCTTACTGTTTGCACATAGCACAGATGACTCTTATCAGCAGTAGCAAAAGTGATCTAGGTTAAACGTCATATCAGTAAAATTTTAAATTGAGATTTATACAGGTGAATGAGCCATCTCTAGGTATGCCTGGAAGATCTTATCTACTCAAGGGTATTAAAGACCCTCTAGTAAAGAAATATCTAAACTTCATGGTACAGACTGCAGTACTGCTTGGAGCTGAAGACGCACACGCCAGGGATGAATTAGAGCAGACTTTACGTTTTGAAATTAAAATGGCTAACGTAAGATCGTGGATCGGTTTGCATGTCAGATACATTCTAAATACAGTGAAACCTCTCTAATTGGTATACCTGTTCGACCTGGCCAAAGTGTATCCATCAGAAGGGGTATGGGACACTTTAATAATACTGTTGTTTAATTTATACAGTTCTAATTCTAATATAATACACTGCAAGCAGCCTTTTTTGGCCAATATGGCAGTGGAGAGACTAACTCTCAATCCTACTTATGATAACATAATACTCCTAAAACCCTAAGCTATAATTCAGGAGCCTCCCCTAATACAATACTAGCTATGGTTGGTTTTCCTTGGATGAAGCCCTCCACCTTATCCTCACCAAGGCTATTCCATTGTCGAATGACTCTTGGCAAAAATGACCAGTAGTATGAGTCTGTCTGTGCCCTAACCTCTTTCAATTTATATGGATGATCCTTTCTGCCTTTATACTCAGCTGGGGACACACTTCCAGCCAAAGGTGCATTACATCCTAGCAGCAGCAGTCTTTACACAGTGAATTATATGATATTATAATATTTCACAAAATTCTTGATGTACACAAATTTAATTTTTACAAACAAATCAATCAAGGGTCGTTTGTGTAGAATCAAGCTACCTTCTTATTTGCCGCCTATGGCGAGCTCCTACACCTGGAAATTTTGCCTCATCTATCCATTGCATAGTAGAGAGTTCTTTTATGTGTAAATGCCATTAAACATCACATGGGGCTATGGTTTTACTTCTAATCCAAAGGAAGACACACTTGGGGCATCTCTCTTGCAGAAAAGGAGGCAACCCACCTCGGTCCAGTATCGAACCTAACACACTATCCATTGCGTCACCGAGGCGGGATGTACCCACTACGGAGGGAGTTTTCTGAAAATGGTGAGATGTATTAGGTGTACCAATAGATGGGTGTACCCATGACAGAGGTGTACCGTTAAGAGGGCGAAACATCGGTGAGCGAAAAATCGGTGCCTGAATAATCTGTACCGATATGAGGGTGTACTCATAGAGAGGTTTTACTGTATATTGTTTCTCTCAGAAAGTCTCTTTCTTAATATGGAAATATTCGTTTGTAGCTCACTTTGCCTCAAGAGATACGACGTAATTTCACTCGACTCTACAATAAAATGACTTTAAGAGAATTACAAGATCTGGCTCCGGAAGTAAGGAATTATTCACACCAGCCATTCGTCATTATAATAAATCCGAGGGATCCGGAACGTTTGCCTCCGACATTTCGCCCCTGAGTACTTTTCCCCCCTTGGATGTTTTGCCCCTGGGAGGGCACATGTCCGGTTTTTTTTGTTATTCTGTTTTAATTTAGAAAAAAACAGCATTGCTCGTTCAGACCTTTTTCTGAGTGTTTCAAGGAATTTTAGGTTATGTTTGCGTATAAGAAATATTCAGCAATTTCGGCAAGAATTCTACACATTGTGGAGGACATTAGCAATAGAAATTTAATGGACTTTCTGAAAGGCATAGCATACAATTTTGAATTTTATATTAAACAGAGAAAAAAGAAATAAATGCCCATTTGCCCTCCCAGGGGCGAAACGTCCGAGGGGCAAGACGTTGGAGAAGCGAAATGTCTGGGGCGAAACTTCCGTGGGCAAAAAAATCCAATATATATTGAACTAACTAGGCTAATTCCAAGTGCAGCAATATACAATTGGACGTACAGTATATTCTTTTACAGATAAAATGGGTTGACTACACCAATTCTCTTCTGGTAAATAAAGTTGACGAAAATGAAGAAGTAATTGTAGAATCTCCAGATTATATAAGAGACATTTCTCAATTAATTGGTAATACAAACAAGAGGTAGGAAACAAAATTATATAGGCTACACCTGATGAGGCATGAAATTTCCTGAAAACATATTAACAATTCTATGTAATTGCAATTTTTTACAGAATACTAGCTAACTATTTTATTTGGCGAGTGGTGAAGTCAGCTTTGGAAATGCTGGACTACCGTTATAGGGGCATTTTGTTGGAATATATTGGTGAAATTACTGGTCAAGCTGCAGACGTCCCTCGATGGAAAATTTGCTTATCTCAAATAGTAGATATTTGTGGACCTGCTGTGGGTGCCATGTACATTCGGCGCTATTTCGATGATGACGCTCGCAAAACAGTAAAATCGATTCCAAGAAAGCAAAATAAATGATTGCAAAATGTTCTTTATCATTGGATATAACAAATTATTTTACATTTTGTATTTAGACTCTTACTTTGGTCAATGATATTCATAAAGAATTCCTTACCATATTAAAAAATGTTGATTGGATGGATGATATTTCCAAAAAACGAGCGCTCAGAAAGGTACAGTATTACAGAAAAAAAGCATTACAAATCAATTTTCTTTTATCATTTAGGTGTTGGACATAAGTGAAATATAATGTCTCTTCAATTTTTAAGGCTAATGAAATGATTAAAATGACTCCGCACCCCCTTGAGCTTCTGAATGATACCACCATGGAACAATTTTATAGAAATGTAAGTCATTTTATAAGAAACATACCCAAAAATACACTCCATCCTTTAATGAAGTTGATGTAGAGAGAGAGAGTCTAAAGTTATTTTCATTTTCTTCTGAAATGCTATAATAGTTTACAGTAACTCCGAATGCCTACTTCCAGTCAGCATTAAATATGACGAAAGCCAAAACTGATAATACGTACAGAAAACTGAGAGCGAATAATATTAGAAATGAGTAAGCTTGATTAACCCAGTAGCAATAGTTATTGCTTTCAATATAATACAATACTGTTTCTTACAATTGCAGTTGGGGAGGTATTGGAGCAATAGCTGCAGTAAATGCCTACTATTCACCAGCACAAAATATGATCAGTAAATATACATTGCTTTAAAGTTAACATTTTTAAAATTGCCATAGAAATGGCACCCTGCATTATCACACCAGTTCTCGTCTGATCACTGAAGTTAAGCAAAGCAACCCCAGTTAGTACTGACATGGGTGGCCGCTTGGGAAAACTGGGTTGCTGCTAATACCAAGAAATCGTCGCATTAGTGTAGTGTCTGTGCAGTCGCTGCATTATAACTACGCAGTGGACGGAGTTGAAGGGTCCTAAAACACCAACAAACCAAACCAATCATATTATTGGTCAGCAGTTCCTTACCTTATTTTGACAGTCAATTAAAAAATCCGTCTCCTCTCCCCTTTATCTTTCTGTCTATTTGTTTCCCACCATAGTCCTCCCCTTACTGTTTGTATATGCTATAGAAACTTAGCCATTTACTATGGTAGTTTCATAACAAGCTGAAAATTATGCTTATGGCAGTATTTTAACCCTAGATTACTATACAATAGTCTCACAGATTATGCTCTTTCTATATTTCTAAATTTAGAGGTGAAAGAAGTAATTTTTTAACAAAACTTTCAGTACCTTCCTAAAATAGCCACTGAAACATTTCCCCCCTTGTTTCTGACCATTGCCCTCTTTGCAGCCCTTGCATCGCATCATGAGCAGTCATCCAGACTAATGTTTAGTAACTACGTGACTTTTTCCATTGAAGTTGTCATAAGCAATGTATGCATTTAGCAAAGACAGACGTTTTATTTGGTGTGATCACAGTTGATAATTTAACTATTCAAGTTTCTTAGCTGCAATATATATGCATTTATCTTAGCTGCAGCATGTATTTTTATAGTTTTACAATTGAGACCATGGATAAAACCATGTTTGACTATTGCAACTTTCCCCACCCACTCAAATAAATCCTCTCTGAAATTTTGGGTGAAACAATTATTATAGTCATTTGCACTTCCACAGGCAGGAAAAAGAAAAATTTTTTGCATTCTGTCCTTCTAAACTACACAAAATGACTAAGTTCTACTGCCATGTGTCTTCAAAAGCAATTGGTGGCAAGCTCAGAGGAAAGAATTTTTTTCAATGTGAAAAAAAAAATTAATACCGTGAATTTTTTTTTGCTATTATCATTTTAAATTTTTTCTAACTTTATATATCTATTATTTATTTTATTTATCCAAAACAAACTTTGATAGTCTCACAGACTAATGCTTAGTAACTATGTCATTCGTAGGGTACTATAGTAATCTAGGGTTAAAATAATTGCAAGTGATTCAGCATTCTCAGTTATGCCTTGTAATTGAAAGCCACACTCCATACAACACGGTCTCAAGTATGTATCTTCTTTTTCAATTTTGTCATTAGTGTTTCCTGCTGGAATTCTTCAGGGAGTGTTTTTTGGTAAAGACCGTCCAAAATATGTAAATTATGGAGCCATTGGATCTGTCATTGGACATGAAATTACACACGGATATGATGACGAACGACAACGATATGAAGAAATTGATAACTTAAATGGATGGTGGGAACGAGAATCTGACCAGAAATTTCAAAATATGGCTGTATGTATAATTCAACAATACAGTAATTTCACCGTAACTGACATTAACAGATCGGTAATTCGAAAAAAAAGTTTTCATCATTTGCCACAATTACTAAAATATTTTTTAATATTTTTAGGTAGATGGGGTACATACTAAAAGAGAAAACATAGCAGTTAGTGGTGGGGTTAAAGAAGCTTACAGGGTACGAAATTTTTGAAAGGAAACTAATGAAACTCATGCAAGCGTAAACCCAAAGTATGGTATAGTGGTTATGAACTGAAACTAAAATTTAAATATTAAATAACCAGGCATACGAAAGATGGATTCAAGAGAACGGCGAGGAAATTCCGCTACCAGGGCTCAACTTCACATCAAAACAATTGTTCTGGATGAGTTTTGCAAGCGTGAGTTGTATGTTGTTTATCATTTGTAAACAGAGTGACGAATAAGTGTTGAAAATCCTTCCATATTTCAATACTAAGTAGCGCCTTCTAATGTTTTGAAATGAGCATTTGTCTAAACTTTACTCCATTTCATTGCAAAATATCCAGGTTATGACATTTTTTGGAGGTGAGATTCAGAAGTACATCGTACAATGTTCAATGTACGCGTATATTGCAGAGATATCATTGCTTCCTCCAGAAAGGATCCACACTGTTGAAAATCAGTTGTTTCTGGCTTGAAACATGGTGTTTCCAACATAAACCCTAATGCAAATGCCAGTTTACCAAAGGGAAAAAAAACAAATGCAATACAGCCCAAAAAAACACAAAAAAGTCACAATCATTATTCACGCTGAAGTTGTTCAATCTGGTCAAGCATTTAATGTAGAATATTGCCCTTAAATATTAAAGTATTTGATGCCGTTTGTCCTGGGTATCGTGATCCAGAGAGATGGTCGTTGTTGAAGGATAGCGTTCCCAGTCATAAATCATTCATCATTCGTCAATTTTTGGCATGAAATGATGTTTGGTCTTTTACCATTTACTGTATTCACTTGATTTAACTTTTTATCAGACTGCTGGGATTTAATGGATCTTTGGCTGGAAGTGTGTCCCCAGCTGAGTATAAGGGGAGAAAGGAACATCCATATAAATTGAAAGAGGTTTGGGCACGAACAGACTCATACTTCTGTTCATTTTTGCCAAGGGTCATTCGAAAATGGAATGGCCTTGGAGAGGATAAGGTGGAGGGCTTCATCAAAGGAAAGCCAACCATTGCTACAGTGCTCGCCATGAAAGTTGACAAATCGGTGGGAGGCAAAGGATGAGTCCTCTTCAAAAAATAGGGAAAACATTGACGTTGTACTTGCCATTACTGAATGAAGCCTGCCATTTGACCTTTTTCAAACCCCCTAATTTTTGTAGTGAAATTTCTTACGTTTTACCTCCCATGTGTCATCTTTCATGGCGAGCACTATAGTATTGGGATAGGGGAGGCACCTGAATTATAGCTTAGGGATGTGGGAGTGTTAGGTTATCATAAGTAGGATTGAGAGTTAGTTTATCCACTGCCATATTGGCCAAAGAAAAGGCTGCTTGCAGTGTAAGTATATTAGAATTAGAATATGACTTCCTGATTTCTTAAATTGAAAATGAAGTTAAAAAGGGCGCTTTCTGGTGACATTCCAGCCATACAAATAATTTCAAAATGTTCAACAGATGCTATTCCAGGACTGGAGAAGAACATATTCAATAAATACAACTATTTCTATTCCAAGATTTTGTTTCAGTCACGTTTTCTAGCCACAGTCCTAAATCTTATTTGTCGCACTGTGCATACTAGTGCTTAAATTAAAACAATCGTACTGTTTTCACTTCAGATCCAGTGTGGTAAAGTGCATCCACAAGCAATGAGGTTATTTAGTCCAACTGATAGTCACAATCCTCACAGATTCAGGTCTATAACTGTATGGCAGTGCGTGGGAATTTTTTAGTAACTCCTGAAAAAAAAAGACATTATAATTACACGATACTATTTATTTTTAGGGTGAATGGAGTTGTTTCAAATTTTCCAGAATTCAGTAAAGACTTCAATTGCGCCTCTGGCAAACCTATGAATCCCAAACATAAATGTGTGGTTTGGTGAGGATATAATTCCCATGAAGATGTCGACATATGTAATTTTACACTGTCTGTAAGTCAATCGCCAAATACATGTTTATTTTTTTGATTTTATTTTACGATTCCGAATTTCAGTTCAGATCATTTTAGATTCAAAGGACTTCTGCGCCTCACACGCACATATTCATGCTTAACTCCTCAACTTAAAATCCCTTTAGCTATTATCTTTTAAAACTCATGGAATACCTGTGTACATGTATAATACATGTAAGTGCATAACAGAAAAGAAATTTCAATGTAACACCTATAAGCGCCTGTTACTCTAAATAAATATAAATTTTTAAGCAGGATGGCTTTTGTTATACAGGAGACCAAAATTAACAACCAAGTATAACGTCCACAAAAGCTGTGAGCGTTACGAATTAAATAAAACAAACTTATTTTTAGTGTTAACATGTAAATTAAAAGAACAAACTTAATGACTATTGACACTTTGTATGTAACAACCGCTTTTGATGCATTTCAAAACTGAAATTTCAAAATAAAAATGAAGATTTCACGAAGCATCATTCGTCATGACGACAAAACCAAACAAGAGCGGCAAATTACATTGTACACACCAGTTCTCGTGTAATCACTGAAGTTAAGCAACCCAACCCCGGCTAGTACAAACATGGATGACCGCTTGGGAAAACTGGGTACCGCTAGTATACAAAAATCGTCGCCTTAGTGTAGTGCCTGTGCAGTCTGCATCAGAACTACACAGTGGACGGGGCTCTAATAACCTTGGGGGCTCTGACGGGGCTCTAACACCAAAGCAGACAAAACCAAACGTTGAAAATTACTGAAAGTCTGGAAACTCCATTTCCACCAGTTTATATCTTGTGGGATGGCAACTTAATGACAACGTATAAAAAAGAATGTATAATAAAGCCGGTATGATATTGAATAATTGTTTTGTATTTGTACTCCATTTGTTAAAGTACACCATCACAGTCTCGTTGTACATCACTAAGAGCTCTTCATCCTTTATGGGCGATTTTAACACTACCCTGAGGTAACGCTGCGAGATCAATTTTGGTCGAATCTTAGAACCCCTAGTAATGGCGTTAATAATGCCTCTAAACTAAGGAAAGATAGTAATTTAGCACCCTAAACGGGTGGGGTCGGGAACAACTGAATTAGAAATGAGGTATGATATCAGAAGTAGTTTGCAGGGGTGACATTGCAGAAAAGATGACAGAGAATAGACTGATACGATCATCATCATCATCTCACCCTTCTCCCGCCTGAAGCAGGGTCGGGTCTGCGGGTTCTAATCCTCCACCAAGTCCCCCTCCACCCCGCACGCCTCCATGTCCCTTTGCACCACCTGTTCCCACGTCCGTTTTGGTCGTCCTCTACCTCTGGTGTCCCCAATTACCTACAGTCCTACAATGGACCTAATACGCCTTTCTTCTCCTCTCCTCACCACATGCCCATACCACCTCAACCGATTCCCTCTCTAATTTTCCGCAGTGTCTCCCACCCTCAAGCTACCTCTAACGTAATCATTTCTAATTCTGTCAGATCGCGATACCCCACTCATATAGCGCAGCATCCGCATCTCAGCAACTTGCATTTTCTGTTCATGGTTCTTCCTAACTGCCCAACACTCTTAGTCATACAGCATAGTGGGCCTAACGACGATTCTCCTGAATTTAGTAGAGACTTCAACTGCCCCTCTGGCAAATCTATGAATCCCGAACATAAATGTGTCGTTTGGTGACGATGTCTATGTACATCTGCAGGGATGGTGGACAGCGTAGCAGAGGAGGAAGTAGTCAGGGCCCTACGGAAGATGAAAGGTCGAAAAGCTATAGGCCCAAACAGAATCCTCATTGAAGTGTGGGGTAGCCTAGGGAGGAGAGGAATCAGGTGACTAAGGAAACATTTCAATAGGATAACTACAGGAGAGTTGAATAGTACCACTCTTCAAGGGCAAAGGGGATGTCCAAGATTGTGGTAACTATAAAGGTATTTAGGTAATGGGTCATTCCATGAAACTCTGCTAGAGAGTAATAGAATATCCCCTCTAGGATAGAACTACATAGTGTCCGTGGAAATCAGTTTCGTTTTATTCTGCGACAGATGACAGAGAAGCAAAAAAGGACCTTCATGGAATCTTCGTTGACCTGTAGAAGGCATATGATAGTGTACCTAAACAGGTTGTATGGAGCGTTTTAAGAAAGAAATGGGTTGATGAAAGTCATATTAGGATATTGCAGGATATGTCCGATGATTCCATCGCAAGAGTGAGGACAGCACGGGAAAATACTGCATGCTTCAAAGGTGCAGGTTGGTGTGCATAAAGGTTCAGCACAGCCCATATCTATTCACTCTAGTAATGGATGAGCTGCTGACGGAAATAGCGGAATGGGCCTCTCGGTGCATGGTATTTGGCGATGATGTATGAAAGTTTGAGAATTCCAGCAGATGCACAAAAGCCTACAAGACATTAAAAAAGGTGAACATGAAAAAGACACAGCACCTAGCTTTCAATTGGAGGGGCCAGGGGCAAGGGGGATGGGTGAGGTGATACCAGTGCTGCAAGAGTTTCATTATTTAGGATCCGTTTTCTAGAGCAATGGGGAGATAAACTCTGACGTGACTCAAAGGATCTATGCAGGATGGCTGAAGTGGAGTCCGAGACAACAGAGTTCCAAATGGTTACGTTAGAAGTAGCTTTGGGGTGGGGAAACA
>JAAFCE010008251.1:4779-19474 GCA_013389805.1 Trigoniulus corallinus
AATCCTTAGCCCCCTCTTATTTGGGTATTTAAATCCTTAGCCCCCTCATTTCTTCTAATAGTTTCTTCCTTAGATCTACCTTTAATTTAATCGGCCCGAATTGTAGATGCGACAAAAATATGAAAAGAAATAGTTCAATTTTTGGTTCAAATTTCAGGATATTATTTGTTGTGAAATCCTGCCGCCCCCGCCCCGCCGCGCTACGTCACTGATCCTGCATTTGATTTATGACAACACTACAATATTTACCATTTGTGTAATTTTTTTAAAAAAAAAAATACCATGAATCGGGTTGTGGCTCACAGGCTTTCCTAAAATTCCTAATCCGGTCCGCTAATAAAAAATGTTGGAGACCTATGGTCTACATTACACAACATTATGCAAACATTTCACTATAAAGACAATAGGAATATCTGTAAAGCTTCTTGGGGTCACAAGATTGTCTGTCAGGTCTGGATAGCTCTGACTATCGAAGACATTTGAAATATAATAAAGTTACCTGACACAAGGAATTTTACTTCCAGTTTTACTGACTCTAGATGAGATTTAAAGTAAGATGAGAAGTAAAGCCGAGGTCCCGTGTGGTGTACGATGACGTTTGCACGTAAAGGCACCCTCTGTACTATGCAACGGGTAGATGAGACAAAATTCCTGAGTGTAGGTGCCCCCCCGTGTCAGTGGGGCGCCCAACAAACAGTAGACCGACGATAAATAAACATATGGGTTGCAGCTTTGGACAGCAGCCAGCTAGATAGAAATATCGTCCAATATGTCACTTATATGTCCATTCACAGGGACAAGATGGGTATCCAACCCTATGTGGCTCTGGGAAGGCACAGTTGACTAAGGCCCTTCTTCAACTGCCGCAACGCAACTGCAACCCAACTGCAACTCAACTGAAATCCAATGCAACTAAAGTTAATTGCAATGTCAGTTTCGTTCACAGATGCAACTCTATGGCAATAGTTGCACTTACGATGTCGAGTAGTTCGGATGAAGAGAGCATTGTGCGAATAGCTTGACAGTTGCAATGAAACTGACATGCTCAGTTGCGACGCAACTCGTTTCCAACCAGTTGCCTTTACATTACGTTGTAGTTTCATTGGTGGGAGAAGTTCATATCGTTAACATGAGTCAGACCATCATGCAACTAAAAAGGAACTAAAATTCGATTATTTTTCAGTCGAGTGGCAGTTGCGTTGTGGCAGTGGACGAAGGGCCCGCTGCACGAGTTGTGTGAGTCATTCAGTCAGCAGTCTCATTGTGTAAAGTGGTCAGTGCTTGTCACGTGTCTTCTTGAAGCATAACATTACCTGTATTTTTCTAACCTGCCATTTCCAAAAATTTAATTTATATCAATAAATGAGATCATTGTTAAGTTAATAAATGGTGTTACTACCTAGATAGTTTAAGAAATTTGGCTCTCAAAAGAAATCTCAATCATTGTATTGTTGATATTTGGCTCTTTTGACTGATGAGTTGGCCGACCACTGTTCTAGACCAGTGATTCTCAACCACTGTGCCGCGGCACTTTAGTGTGCCTCGAGATTCACGAGAGTGTGCCGCGAGGTCGGGTACCCATTTTGTCCCTCTGACTGGACACAAGGGCGATATATTGGGCAGTGTTTTCCCACAGCCGGTTGTCAACCAAAGCTGCAACTCCTATGCTATTTATCGTCTTTCTGCTGTTCGTTGGGACATTTCACCGAAGACAGGGGACGAGCTCCTGCACCTGGAAATTTTGCTCTTCTACCCGTTCCATAATAGAGAGGGTTCTTCCACGTGCAGATGCTATCGTACACCACACGGGACCTCGGTTTTACTTCTCACCCGAAAGAAGGTGCACTCAGGGCTTCTCTCTCGCCCGAAAAAAGCCAACCCACCTCGGTCCAGTATTGAACCAAAAACTACTGACAGTTACCGAACGCCACCGAGGCAAGTTTTTGCATAGGGTGCCCCGAATTGTGTCGTTGTTAGTGTGCCGCCAAATTTTGAAATTAGTAAAAGTGTACCGTGGCGAAAGAAAGGTTGAGAATCGCTGTTCTAGACTATCACGATTACACAAAAAAATTTGGGCTCCCTATTTCATATTTTGAAGTTTGCAGTCCGCAAGTCAATAAATTCCGCTAATATTTTGCTCTATGAATTTTTTTAATCTGAACGCATAGTTTTTGATATAATTACTGTAATTGGTCATTCTGAAACTTTCTGATTCCACTTTTGATGTTAAAATATAAACGTCTATTCTGACCAGCAACAAACTATTTTATACTTTTAGCTGCCCACTACATAGATAATGCCAATTTAAGTGCCGATCCATGTGAGGATTTTTATGAATTTGTCTGCGGCAAGTTCGAAACAAATGCTGCCATCTCTGACCACAAAGCACCACAGAAATCCTTTCAAATGGCTGAGGAGGAGTTGTATAATCGATTACGCCGTAAAGACTTAAATATTTCTATCGAAAAACAAAACAACGTGCTCTATAATAGTAATGGCAGCAAAATGCTGAATAGTAATACTCCAAAAATTTCTTATGAATCATTTAGTGGTTCTAGAAGAAAAATCACAACCCGATGATAACAAAGTCTTTGTCAAAGCAAGAGATTTTTATGCAGCATGCATGAATGAAAGTTAGTAATGAACTTTTTAAAACTCATGGATTTGGAGGGCGAAATAATTTTGATTTTAAAGTGACTGTGATAATTTTTTGGAGGGATTTATTCACTTGAATATCGTAGCTGAAATTAACCTATTGGGAGATCAACCTTTAAAAGACATCATTGCAAAACTCGGCGAATGGCCTGTAGTAGAAGGCAGGAAATGGACACCGGACTCATTTGACTTGACTGAAATGGTGAAGAAATCGCGAAGTCTTGGCCTTCCAACCAACGCTTTATTCGAAATGAAAGTTTCTATGGATCCGATGAACACAAGCCGATATATCATCCAGGTACGCAGAAATTAATATTGACGATATCAATTTTGCTATTGCTGCTAGAGATAGGCAAGCAGGTTGTTCCCATTTGCATTGGTAATGTTATTCTGATGATTAGGCCCTTCTTCCACTGCCGCACGCAACTCAACTGAGGTGCAATGCAACTAAAGTTGATTGTAATGTCACTTTCCTCCACAAATGCAACTCTTTGGCAATAGTTGCACTTATGATGTCGATGAGGAGAGCATTGTGCGAATTGCTTGACAGTTGCAATGAAACTGACACGCTCAGTTGCGACGCAACTCGAGTTGTAGTTGCGTTGCACCAGTAGACGAAGGGCCTTAGAAGTCATGTATAATGCAATCTCAGAGTTTGAAACTTCCCATGAAGCGGGGCGAAATTTTAACTTCCGTTAAATGGGAACCGTTCTTTTCTATTTGTGGATTGGTTATTAAAACATTATACCAGATTGTCGAAAACACTGTTTTGAAAAACATGAGATTTTTAACGTTATCGTTTCGCAAAGGACATCGGTATGTTTTTCTTTTGGGCACTGTTCCATGCCACTGTTAGGACACCAAGAATAACACCATATGGTGCTTCAACTCTCATTTCAATCACGTTTCTTCCGTTGACACGTGATTGCCATTTTTAGTTTTCAAAATCGTGTTAGTGCGTCTAAAACCAAACATTTCTAATACAATTTTTTGTTTCTAAATGTCCGTCCAAGTTCAAGTTCACTATACTCCTATTGCAATGTCCTGTACCCAGGGCCGGCCTTCTCTATAAAGGGGCCTGGGTGCAAAAATCCTTTTGGGGCCACAAAATATTTTCTCAAAAGTAAAAATAAAAGGATTCAGAGTAAATGGACTCCTCTTAGATGCCCTCCTATCTCATTCTGAGATCCTTCCTAATATTGGAAGGTATTACACTTTTGGATGATGCCGTGTGTCCTAATATGTCACCATTGCATTTATAAGTTAGTCTGAAAGCTTATGTGGACGTCCACACCTTAGAACATTATCAGTTGGACCTGTGTCATTATAATTTCGTTATTATTATTATTACACTTCTGATTATTAAAGGTATTTTGGTTTTAACAACCCCAAAATAATGGCATTATTAAATTATTGACTCTTAACCTTTAATTGTGGCTTGTTCAACCTGTGGCCCATTGAAGCTTATAATGTGGCCCATGGTGCATAATTTCTAAGTATGCATTATAGCCTAACTGCTATGTAACACCTAACGTTATTTTCACCCGTTTTGGTTTTGACAGCCTGTGGCTCGCAATCAGCTCATGGAGCAGCCAAGTGACCCACAACACCAGAAAGGTTGTACAACCCTGGTGTAGTTCAATGGCAGGGTTGTTAGGTTGCGTTTAGGTTATGTTGCATTGGCAGGGTCGAATGAGGGACGTTGCCCCTACAATGACGTATTAAACATTTAATATCAGCAATGATCTGGGCCCTGATGGGTACTAATGATGGGGCCCGGGTGCAATGCACCCTCTACACCCCCCGGATGGCCGGCCCTGCCTGTACCGGTAGTTGTTCGCACATTTTACGCCCGGTGCACACATCCGATGTTTACTCATGCGGCGCCGGGGCGGCATCGTAATTACGGCATGTCATACATTAGTTCCAATGGGGGAGTTCACAAATACCTCCGGCGTCGCTATGGCTCCATATATCGGAGTTGGGTCTGAAAATGCCCGCAGATCCCTACGGAAAGGTAACGGCGCCGCACCCGCACATTCGATCACGTGTACTTCTTGGGCCATTGAGTGCTGCACACAATAGGCCTTCTGTAATCAGCATCCATTGTTCACAGTTGCCAAATGTGAACTGGCGACTTTTCACCGCATGTGTGTGCACTGCATTGTTGCGGCATCGCTTGCGCAACAATGCAGCCACAAGGGCGCCACACGAGTAAAAATCGGATGTGTGCCCCGGGCCTTCAAGAAATTCATTCTTTGAAACGGATCGTAATTAGAAGATGACACGCACACCCTCGAAGGACAACAATGATTTTACTTTCAAAATGTCGCTCAGGTTTCGACAATGTGGGAGGAGATGAGAATGTGAATTAATCCCAGGGCAATTAACGTCAAATTACGATTCTGACAAACCTCTCATTGATACCTAAATAATGGCAAGCATTGATGTTAATTCAACCTAAAGTTTAGCAAGAACACAAATCCAAAATTCACTTTTGGAAGAATAACGGGGTGTCTGAGATGCAGAATGGGAATGCTTACTGTTTGCACATAGCACAGATGACTCTTATCAGCAGTAGCAAAAGTGATCTAGGTTAAACGTCATATCAGTAAAATTTTAAATTGAGATTTATACAGGTGAATGAGCCATCTCTAGGTATGCCTGGAAGATCTTATCTACTCAAGGGTATTAAAGACCCTCTAGTAAAGAAATATCTAAACTTCATGGTACAGACTGCAGTACTGCTTGGAGCTGAAGACGCACACGCCAGGGATGAATTAGAGCAGACTTTACGTTTTGAAATTAAAATGGCTAACGTAAGATCGTGGATCGGTTTGCATGTCAGATACATTCTAAATACAGTGAAACCTCTCTAATTGGTATACCTGTTCGACCTGGCCAAAGTGTATCCATCAGAAGGGGTATGGGACACTTTAATAATACTGTTGTTTAATTTATACAGTTCTAATTCTAATATAATACACTGCAAGCAGCCTTTTTTTGGCCAATATGGCAGTGGAGAGACTAACTCTCAATCCTACTTATGATAACATAATACTCCTAAAACCCTAAGCTATAATTCAGGAGCCTCCCCTAATACAATACTAGCTATGGTTGGTTTTCCTTGGATGAAGCCCTCCACCTTATCCTCACCAAGGCTATTCCATTGTCGAATGACTCTTGGCAAAAATGACCAGTAGTATGAGTCTGTCTGTGCCCTAACCTCTTTCAATTTATATGGATGATCCTTTCTGCCTTTATACTCAGCTGGGGACACACTTCCAGCCAAAGGTGCATTACATCCTAGCAGCAGCAGTCTTTACACAGTGAATTATATGATATTATAATATTTCACAAAATTCTTGATGTACACAAATTTAATTTTTACAAACAAATCAATCAAGGGTCGTTTGTGTAGAATCAAGCTACCTTCTTATTTGCCGCCTATGGCGAGCTCCTACACCTGGAAATTTTGCCTCATCTATCCATTGCATAGTAGAGAGTTCTTTTATGTGTAAATGCCATTAAACATCACATGGGGCTATGGTTTTACTTCTAATCCAAAGGAAGACACACTTGGGGCATCTCTCTTGCAGAAAAGGAGGCAACCCACCTCGGTCCAGTATCGAACCTAACACACTATCCATTGCGTCACCGAGGCGGGATGTACCCACTACGGAGGGAGTTTTCTGAAAATGGTGAGATGTATTAGGTGTACCAATAGATGGGTGTACCCATTACAGAGGTGTACCGTTAAGAGGGCGAAACATCGGTGAGCGAAAAATCGGTGCCTGAAAAATCTGTACCGATATGAGGGTGTACTCATAGAGAGGTTTTACTGTATATTGTTTCTCTCAGAAAGTCTCTTTCTTAATATGGAAATATTCGTTTGTAGCTCACTTTGCCTCAAGAGATACGACGTAATTTCACTCGACTGTACAATAAAATGACTTTAAGAGAATTACAAGATCTGGCTCCGGAAGTAAGGAATTATTCACACCAGCCATTCGTCATTATAATAAATCCGAGGGATCCGGAACGTTTGCCCCCGACATTTCGCCCCTGAGTACTTTTCCCCCCTTGGATGTTTTGCCCCTGGGAGGGCACATGTCCGGGGTTTTTTTTGTTATTCTGTTTTAATTTAGAAAAAAAACAGCATTGCTTGTTTAGACCTTTTTCTGAGTGTTTCAAGAAATTTTAGGTTATGTTTGCGTATAAGAAATATGCAGCAATTTCGGCAAGAATTCTACACATTGAGGAGGACATTAGCAATAGAAATTTAATGGACTTTCTGAAAGGCATAGCATACAATTTTGAATTTTATGTTTGTGTTTTTTATGTGACAGTCTTGCTTTATGATTTTTTATTTTATTGAAATTATTATTATATTAAACAGAGAAAAAAGAAATAAATGCCCATTTGCCCTCCCAGGGGCGAAACGTCCGAGGGGCAAAACGTTGGAGAAGCGAAATGTCTGGGGCGAAACTTCCGTGGGCAAAAAATCCAATATATATTGAACTAACTAGGCTAATTCCAAGTGCAGCAATATACAATTGGACGTATATTCTTTTACAGATAAAATGGGTTGACTACACCAATTCTCTTCTGGTAAATAAAGTTGACGAAAATGAAGAAGTAATTGTAGAATCTCCAGATTATATAAGAGACATTTCTCAATTAATTGGTAATACAAACAAGAGGTAGGAAACAAGATTATATAGGCTACACCTGAAATGAGGCATGAAATTTCCTGAAAACATATTAACAATTCTATGTAATTGCAATTTTTTTTACAGAATACTAGCTAACTATTTTATTTGGCGAGTGGTGAAGTCAGCTTTGGAAATGCTGGACTACCGTTATAGGGGCATTTTGTTGGAATATATTGGTGAAATTACTGGTCAAGCTGCAGACGTCCCTCGATGGAAAATTTGCTTATCTCAAATAGTAGATATTTGTGGACCTGCTGTGGGTGCCATGTACATTCGGCGCTATTTCGATGATGACGCTCGCAAAACAGTAAAATCGATTCCAAGAAAGCAAAATAAATGATTGCAAAGTGTTCTTTATCATTGGATATAACAAATTATTTTACATTTTGTATTTAGACTCTTACTTTGGTCAATGATATTCATAAAGAATTCCTTACCATATTAAAAAATGTTGATTGGATGGATGATATTTCCAAAAAACGAGCGCTCAGAAAGGTACAGTATTACAGAAAAAAAGCATTACAAATCAATTTTCTTTTATCATTTAGGTGTTGGACATAAGTGAAATATAATATCTCTTCAATTTTTAAGGCTAACGAAATGATTAAAATGACTCCGCACCCCCTTGAGCTTCTGAATGATACCACCATGGAACAATTTTATAGAAATGTAAGTCATTTTATAAGAAACACTCCATCCTTTAATGAAGTTGAAGTAGAGAGAGAGAGTCTAAAGTTATTTTCATTTTCTTCTGAAATGCTATGATAGTTTACAGTAACTCCGAATGCCTACTTCCAGTCAGCATTAAATATGACAAAAGCCAAAACTGATAATACGTACAGAAAACTGAGAGCGAATAATATTAGAAATGAGTAAGCTTGATTAACCCAGTAGCAATAGTTATTGCTTTCAATATAATACAATACTGTTTCTTACAATTGCAGTTGGGGAGGTATTGGAGCAATAGCTGCAGTAAATGCCTACTATTCAACAGCACAAAATATGATCAGTAAATATACATTGCTTTAAAGTTAACATTTTTAAAATTGCCATAGAAATGGCACCCTGCATTATCACACCAGTTCTCGTCTGATCACTGAAGTTAAGCAAAGCAACCCCAGTTAGTACTGACATGGGTGGCCGCTTGGGAAAACTGGGTTGCTGCTAATACCGAGAAATTGTCGCATTAGTGTAGTGTCTGTGCAGTCGCTGCATTATAACTATGCAGTGGACGGAGTTGAAGGGTCCTAAAACACCAACAAACCAAACCAATCATATTATTGGTCAGCAGTTCCTTACCTTATTTTGACAGTCAATTAAAAAAAATCTTATCTTTCTGTCTATTTGTTTCCCACCATAGTCATCCCCTTAACTGTTTGTATATGTTATAGAAACTTAGCCATTTACTATGGTAGTTTCATAACAAGCTGAAAATTATGCTTATGGCAGTATTTTAACCCTAGATTACTATACAATAGTCTCACAGATTATGCTCTTTCTATATTTCTAAATTTAGAGGTGAAAGAAGTAATTTTTTAACAAAACTTTCAGTACCTTCCTAAAATAGCCACTGAAACATTTCCCCCCTTGTTTCTGACCATTGCCCTCTTTGCAGCCCTTGCATCGCATCATGAGCAGTCATCCAGACTAATGTTTAGTAACTACGTGACTTTTTCCATTGAAGTTGTCATAAGCAATGTATGCATTTAGCAAAGACAGACGTTTTATTTGGTGTGATCACAGTTGATAATTTAACTATTCAAGTTTCTTAGCTGCAATATATATGCATTTATCTTAGCTGCAGCATGTATTTTTATAGTTTTACAATTGAGACCATGGATAAAACCATGTTTGACTATTGCAACTTTCCCCACCCACTCAAATAAATCCTCTCTGAAATTTTGGGTGAAACAATTATTATAGTCATTTGCACTTCCACAGGCAGGAAAAAGAAAAATTTTTTGCATTCTGTCCTTCTAAACTACACAAAATGACTAAGTTCTACTGCCATGTGTCTTCAAAAGCAATTGGTGGCAAGCTCAGAGGAAAGAATTTTTTTCAATGTGAAAAAAAAAATTAATACCGTGAATTTTTTTTTGCTATTATCATTTTAAATTTTTTCTAACTTTATATATCTATTATTTATTTTATTTATCCAAAACAAACTTTGATAGTCTCACAGACTAATGCTTAGTAACTATGTCATTCGTAGGGTACTATAGTAATCTAGGGTTAAAATAATTGCAAGTGATTCAGCATTCTCAGTTATGCCTTGTAATTGAAAGCCACACTCCATACAACACGGTCTCAAGTATGTATCTTCTTTTTCAATTTTGTCATTAGTGTTTCCTGCTGGAATTCTTCAGGGAGTGTTTTTTGGTAAAGACCGTCCAAAATATGTAAATTATGGAGCCATTGGATCTGTCATTGGACATGAAATTACACACGGATATGATGACGAACGACAACGATATGAAGAAATAGATAACTTAAATGGATGGTGGGAACGAGAATCTGACCAGAAATTTCAAAATATGGCTGTATGTATAATTCAACAATACAGTAATTTCACCGTAACTGACATTAACAGATCGGTAATTCGAAAAAAAAGTTTTCATCATTTGCCACAATTACTAAAATATTTTTTAATATTTTTAGGTAGATGGGGTACATACTAAAAGAGAAAACATAGCAGTTAGTGGTGGGGTTAAAGAAGCTTACAGGGTACGAAATTTTTGAAAGGAAACTAATGAAACTCATGCAAGCGTAAACCCAAAGTATGGTATAGTGGTTATGAACTGAAACTAAAATTTAAATATTAAATAACCAGGCATACGAAAGATGGATTCAAGAGAACGGCGAGGAAATTCCGCTACCAGGGCTCAACTTCACATCAAAACAATTGTTCTGGATGAGTTTTGCAAGCGTGAGTTGTATGTTGTTTATCATTTGTAAACAGAGTGACGAATAAGTGTTGAAAATCCTTCCATATTTCAATACTAAGTAGCGCCTTCTAATGTTTTGAAATGAGCATTTGTCTAAACTTTACTCCATTTCATTGCAAAATATCCAGGTTATGACATTTTTTGGAGGTGAGATTCAGAAGTACATCGTACAATGTTCAATGTACGCGTATATTGCAGAGATATCATTGCTTCCTCCAGAAAGGATCCACACTGTTGAAAATCAGTTGTTTCTGGCTTGAAACATGGTGTTTCCAACATAAACCCTAATGCAAATGCCAGTTTACCAAAGGGAAAAAAACAAATGCAATACAGCCCAAAAAAACACAAAAAAGTCACAATCATTATTCACGCTGAAGTTGTTCAATCTGGTCAAGCATTTAATGTAGAATATTGCCCTTAAATATTAAAGTATTTGATGCCGTTTGTCCTGGGTATCGTGATCCAGAGAGATGGTCGTTGTTGAAGGATAGCGTTCCCAGTCATAAATCATTCATCATTCGTCAATTTTTGGCATGAAATGATGTTTGGTCTTTTACCATTTACTGTATTCACTTGATTTAACTTTTTATCAGACTGCTGGGATTTAATGGATCTTTGGCTGGAAGTGTGTCCCCAGCTGAGTATAAGGGGAGAAAGGAACATCCATATAAATTGAAAGAGGTTTGGGCACGAACAGACTCATACTTCTGTTCATTTTTGCCAAGGGTCATTCGAAAATGGAATGGCCTTGGAGAGGATAAGGTGGAGGGCTTCATCAAAGGAAAGCCAACCATTGCTACAGTGCTCGCCATGAAAGTTGACAAATCGGTGGGAGGCAAAGGATGAGTCCTCTTCAAAAAATAGGGAAAACATTGACGTTGTACTTGCCATTACTGAATGAAGCCTGCCATTTGACCTTTTTCAAACCCCCTAATTTTTGTAGTGAAATTTCTTACGTTTTACCTCCCATGTGTCATCTTTCATGGCGAGCACTATAGTATTGGGATAGGGGAGGCACCTGAATTATAGCTTAGGGATGTGGGAGTGTTAGGTTATCATAAGTAGGATTGAGAGTTAGTTTATCCACTGCCATATTGGCCAAAGAAAAGGCTGCTTGCAGTGTAAGTATATTAGAATTAGAATATGACTTCCTGATTTCTTAAATTGAAAATGAAGTTAAAAAGGGCGCTTTCTGGTGACATTCCAGCCATACAAATAATTTCAAAATGTTCAACAGATGCTATTCCAGGACTGGAGAAGAACATATTCAATAAATACAACTATTTCTATTCCAAGATTTTGTTTCAGTCACGTTTTCTAGCCACAGTCCTAAATCTTATTTGTCGCACTGTGCATACTAGTGCTTAAATTAAAACAATCGTACTGTTTTCACTTCAGATCCAGTGTGGTAAAGTGCATCCACAAGCAATGAGGTTATTTAGTCCAACTGATAGTCACAATCCTCACAGATTCAGGTCTATAACTGTATGGCAGTGCGTGGGAATTTTTTAGTAACTCCTGAAAAAAAAGACATTATAATTACACGATACTATTTATTTTTAGGGTGAATGGAGTTGTTTCAAATTTTCCAGAATTCAGTAAAGACTTCAATTGCGCCTCTGGCAAACCTATGAATCCCAAACATAAATGTGTGGTTTGGTGAGGATATAATTCCCATGAAGATGTCGACATATGTAATTTTACACTGTCTGTAAGTCAATCGCCAAATACATGTTTATTTTTTTGATTTTATTTTACGATTCCGAATTTCAGTTCAGATCATTTTAGATTCAAAGGACTTCTGCGCCTCACACGCACATATTCATGCTTAACTCCTCAACTTAAAATCCCTTTAGCTATTATCTTTTAAAACTCATGGAATACCTGTGTACATGTATAATACATGTAAGTGCATAACAGAAAAGAAATTTCAATGTAACACCTATAAGCGCCTGTTACTCTAAATAAATATAAATTTTTAAGCAGGATGGCTTTTGTTATACAGGAGACCAAAATTAACAACCAAGTATAACGTCCACAAAAGCTGTGAGCGTTACGAATTAAATAAAACAAACTTATTTTTAGTGTTAACATGTAAATTAAAAGAACAAACTTAATGACTATTGACACTTTGTATGTAACAACCGCTTTTGATGCATTTCAAAACTGAAATTTCAAAATAAAAATGAAGATTTCACGAAGCATCATTCGTCATGACGACAAAACCAAACAAGAGCGGCAAATTACATTGTACACACCAGTTCTCGTGTAATCACTGAAGTTAAGCAACCCAACCCCGGCTAGTACAAACATGGATGACCGCTTGGGAAAACTGGGTACCGCTAGTATACAAAAATCGTCGCCTTAGTGTAGTGCCTGTGCAGTCTGCATCAGAACTACACAGTGGACGGGGCTCTAATAACCTTGGGGGCTCTGACGGGGCTCTAACACCAAAGCAGACAAAACCAAACGTTGAAAATTACTGAAAGTCTGGAAACTCCATTTCCACCAGTTTATATCTTGTGGGATGGCAACTTAATGACAACGTATAAAAAAGAATGTATAATAAAGCCGGTATGATATTGAATAATTGTTTTGTATTTGTACTCCATTTGTTAAAGTACACCATCACAGTCTCGTTGTACATCACTAAGAGCTCTTCATCCTTTATGGGCGATTTTAACACTACCCTGAGGTAACGCTGCGAGATCAATTTTGGTCGAATCTTAGAACCCCTAGTAATGGCGTTAATAATGCCTCTAAACTAAGGAAAGATAGTAATTTAGCACCCTAAACGGGTGGGGTCGGGAACAACTGAATTAGAAATGAGGTATGATATCAGAAGTAGTTTGCAGGGGTGACATTGCAGAAAAGATGACAGAGAATAGACTGATACGATCATCATCATCATCTCACCCTTCTCCCGCCTGAAGCAGGGTCGGGTCTGCGGGTTCTAATCCTCCACCAAGTCCCCCTCCACCCCGCACGCCTCCATGTCCCTTTGCACCACCTGTTCCCACGTCCGTTTTGGTCGTCCTCTACCTCTGGTGTCCCCAATTACCTACAGTCCTACAATGGACCTAATACGCCTTTCTTCTCCTCTCCTCACCACATGCCCATACCACCTCAACCGATTCCCTCTCTAATTTTCCGCAGTGTCTCCCACCCTCAAGCTACCTCTAACGTAATCATTTCTAATTCTGTCAGATCGCGATACCCCACTCATATAGCGCAGCATCCGCATCTCAGCAACTTGCATTTTCTGTTCATGGTTCTTCCTAACTGCCCAACACTCTTAGTCATACAGCATAGTGGGCCTAACGACGATTCTCCTGAATTTAGTAGAGACTTCAACTGCCCCTCTGGCAAATCTATGAATCCCGAACATAAATGTGTCGTTTGGTGACGATGTCTATGTACATCTGCAGGGATGGTGGACAGCGTAGCAGAGGAGGAAGTAGTCAGGGCCCTACGGAAGATGAAAGGTCGAAAAGCTATAGGCCCAAACAGAATCCTCATTGAAGTGTGGGGTAGCCTAGGGAGGAGAGGAATCAGGTGACTAAGGAAACATTTCAATAGGATAACTACAGGAGAGTTGAATAGTACCACTCTTCAAGGGCAAAGGGGATGTCCAAGATTGTGGTAACTATAAAGGTATTTAGGTAATGGGTCATTCCATGAAACTCTGCTAGAGAGTAATAGAATATCCCCTCTAGGATAGAACTACATAGTGTCCGTGGAAATCAGTTTCGTTTTATTCTGCGACAGATGACAGAGAAGCAAAAAAGGACCTTCATGGAATCTTCGTTGACCTGTAGAAGGCATATGATAGTGTACCTAAACAGGTTGTATGGAGCGTTTTAAGAAAGAAATGGGTTGATGAAAGTCATATTAGGATATTGCAGGATATGTCCGATGATTCCATCGCAAGAGTGAGGACAGCACGGGAAAATACTGCATGCTTCAAAGGTGCAGGTTGGTGTGCATAAAGGTTCAGCACAGCCCATATCTATTCACTCTAGTAATGGATGAGCTGCTGACGGAAATAGCGGAATGGGCCTCTCGGTGCATGGTATTTGGCGATGATGTATGAAAGTTTGAGAATTCCAGCAGATGCACAAAAGCCTACAAGACATTAAAAAAGGTGAACATGAAAAAGACACAGCACCTAGCTTTCAATTGGAGGGGCCAGGGGCAAGGGGGATGGGTGAGGTGATACCAGTGCTGCAAGAGTTTCATTATTTAGGATCCGTTTTCTAGAGCAATGGGGAGATAAACTCTGACGTGACTCAAAGGATCTATGCAGGATGGCTGAAGTGGAGTCCGAGACAATAGAGTTCCAAATGGTTACGTTAGAAGTAGCTTTGGGGTGGGGAAACA
>JAAFCE010008256.1:0-48756 GCA_013389805.1 Trigoniulus corallinus
ATTCTTTTTCGTTTCTTTTTTTGATAAAAAGGCGCTACTTGTCGAATATAACGTCATTCTTTAAGGGCCGACTACATAATACGTCCAGCGAAACAACCAACAGTTACCATTTAAAACTATTTGGAGGTCATCCATCTACAAATACTACCGCCAATTATAGTTGGGAATATATGAATATATAATCCTTTGTGACGGAAACCTTGCTAGGGAGACTTTTCATGCTAGACCACTTTGCCTAGATCTCCACCAGCACCCAAGCAACACCTTTGCCTTCCGCACCCATTCCAGCCGCTCCACCCCAGACCCCACCACCCCCAGAACCTCTTCCAGGGTGGGGGTGCCCCAACCCCTCCTGCAGTGATCCAGCACTGGACAAGCCAGTATCACATGCCTAACATCCTCTACTTCGTCCCCACATAATCCACAGCCCTCATCTCCACCTGTGATCTTTGCCATCCTCTGTTTTGTCTCCAGTGACCCAGCTCTTGCCCGAAACAGAAGTGAGCTCTCCCACGTGTTGTCATAAATTACCTCCCTCTCTATGTTAGGCTTGTTCCCATACACCCTCAACGATTTCTTTGCCGTCCTTCCCTCCATCCCCTGTCGCCACTGCTCCAACCCCCACTCCTTAACTTTGTCCTGCACAAGTCTTTGAAGTGTTATTGCCCCCTCCATGCCCTCCCTGGGGTGCAGTGTTATTCCTATCTTCTTTGATATTCTATTTACCCTCCTCTCGCAGTTAGTAGAAACCTTCATGTCGTTTACCCATGTATTTACCTGCCATACTGGATTTTCCTTTTGAAGCCCCCATATCTTGCATAGGTACACCAACTTACTAACCATTTCTCTCTGTTCAAATGTAGCCCATCCCATATCCCCCTGTATTGCTTCAACTGCTGCAAACCTATTTCCCCCTAATGCCATCCTACCTAACCTTCTTTGGGCTACTTCCATACCGTCCATTACCTTTTTACTAATGCACAGAACCTCGTTTCCATATGTTAGCCCTGGCACTGATACCGCTTTCCATAAGCCCCTAACCATTTCATACCTGGAGAATGGATCAAATGCCAGTTTCCTTACTAATCCTTCTCTGTTTTTTAGCTTACAAATGATGTTCTCCTCCATTGCTTTTAAGTATCCCCTATCATTTGTGAGTTTAACCCCCAGGTATGTAACCTCTGACACTACATCTATCTCCCTCTCCCCCAGCTTGATTGGCATCTTATTACTTGGCCACATGTTGTCCACAGTTGGGAGTCGAACCAGCATCAATTCACGTATTCTGTATGTACACCACCGAATGCACCACCATTAAACGTGATAGCTTCCTGTATTCCTTTTCTTTTTCCAGTTTTGGTAGCTTCTTGTGGAGTGAAGACAGATACTGCGATAATTGAAAATTAATTGATGCTTCACCCAGTTATCTTTTCTTCAACTAATAATTGTTAGGTAGCCATCATCCATTTTGCTACTGACATTTTAAACTCTCTCTTCTCTTTTCTTTTCAAAGAAAAGCTATCATGTTAAGTACGTTGACAGGCTAATTGAGGTGCACCTCGGTCACTTCTAAGGTGAGTAGCTGTCAGTGTCGATGACGCTACTGCACGTACACTGCTGATCAAACAAATACTGAAAGTGTGACCTTCCCATTATTATTAAAGCCCAAATGCAATAACACTGGCTACTTTAAACTGTTGAGAGGTTCGATCCTAGGTTTTGCTAGAGCAGAAAGATATACGAATACAGTTGAACGCGGTTATGTCGATGGCATGGGGGTTTGCTAAAAAGCATCGAGATAACCAAAATCCAATTGGCGGTAGGCCCTACATACAACACATCTGCAGTGAACTACTACAACCCCTACTGTTGGTGCAATGATGTTATTGGTTAATACTGTATTCAAAATTGGGCCCTAATGACCATTGAAGTCGATGGGCCATAAAACATAAACCAACCAATGTATTCAAAAGCCAGCAGTCAAGGGGATTCTGAGACCGACATAACCAAAGTTGAGTGGCAAATTTGACCCTCTTTTGTGCTGAGATATTAGGGGTCATCGACATAAGCAATCAGAAACTGTTAGGACAAAGAGGGAATTTGGTGGTTCCATATAAAAAGGTGGACATACAGTATGTGTTGAGTGGCAAATTGGACCCTTTTTGTGCTCAAGATATTAGCGGTCATCGACATAAAAGGATCGACATAAGCAATCAGAAACTGTTAGGACAAAGGGGGAATTTGGTGGTTCCACTTTAAAAACGTCGACTTAAAAGGGTTGTCGAGTTAACGGAGGTCGAGATAAGCGGGTTCAACTGTATTGTTGTTGTTTGTTGGTGTTTAAGGTCCCGTCAACTACAAGGTCATTGGAGACCCGTCCACTGCATAGTTCTAATGCATAGACTGCACAGACACTACACCAATGCGACGATTATTGGGTATTATCAGTACCCAGCTTTCCCGAGCGACCACCCATGTCAGTACTAACTGGGCTTGCGTTGCTTAACTTCACTGATCAGACGAGAACTGGTGTGTCCAACGCAACTCACCGCTCCCGTTCAACTGTAAATACTGTCAAAGAGCTGAAAGCTCAGATGCAATTTCAGCTAGGATTGAACCAATAAACCATGAGCCCAATCAATGAAGAGACCAACTGAGCTAATGGCGTTGGTTGAGTAGAGCGGAATATTCATTCAGAGGAGTGAGTGAGTAAGATTGCATATAGGACTCTTGTTGCATTATAGTTATTGTGCAATAGGTAAGACACCACGCAATATTATAACCGACAAAGCATTCATTTACCTGCCAAAATTTATATTTTGGTTGTATAAATGCGGTGTTAGAACAGTGGGGTAGACCGGCATCCCCCCACAGACAACCAGCCATTATTCCTGCGGGTTCCAGACGCCTGACTGGAGTATCCCCAGTCAGAGCTTGTTCAATGGACCCGCGGACCCGACCCTGCCACAGGCGGGATAATGATGATGAGTGAGTGAGTAAGAGTGAGGGAGAGAGAGGGAGAGAGAGAGAGAGAGAGAGAGAGAGAGAGAGAGAGAGAGTGATATGACGTCAGTGAAGTGGAAACAGCAAGCAAAAGAACAGAAGAATAGCTGTTGGTGGTTTGGTGATCCTCGTTTTGGTCACTTTTTTATTGTTGCTCGAAATGTGCCAACTTCTACCTGTTACTCTTCGTCGAGTCAGTTGCGTCTCACAATTTCTCATCCAATTCTTCAAAGCAAATGAAACTCCTGACTGTTAAGTAACGAGATGGAGAAAAATCCAACTTTACATAGCATGACGTTAATTACTTCCTACCACGAGAAAGAAGAAAAGGTTGGTGGGCACTCTGCCTTCCAACATATTTCGATGTGAAATGTGACTGATAGGGCATGTAGTACAAGAGTTACAGCAGCATCCTTGCTTTCTATATCGTCTGATGTATTTAATAAGAAATCTATTGATTCTGTCACTAGGAATCTGTTGTGGAGATGTTGGTGGCAGAACTGCAATATCAAAAAATGATAAAAAAAAAAACAGAATGAAGGAGTGAGGATTTCGTTATTCACTTTTCAAATCTGCTGTTTATAGAAGATGTGGTCAATGCTGAGAAAATTGGAAGTTAATACAATCGGTCGAACATCGTGGGGAGAGAAGTTTGAACTTCTTTATAAAACGTGAAATACGTCAATCAACATTTTTTCTTGCAATGATCCAACACAGACATGGTGCAAATTATGCGCCAATCTGACATCCTACAACAAAGAGAAATTTGATTCTTGGAAGAACGAGGAAAGTGTGGCAGGTGAAGAAAATCGCCCATGAAACTGTCTAGAGACATACGTGGCCAAAAATATTGAAAAATGATGCATAACATGAAGATGTAATACACGCATGAATTCCACATTACTACGCAAAGATGCAAAGCAGTTGAAAAAAATAACAGGAAGTCTGAAATCTATTCCTGGATTTTGATATCAATAGAGTTTCCATTAGTGTCAATTGACTGCCTTTTTTGTAAATGTCTGCAAACATTACATATGACGATTACAGACATTAGACATCGAACACTTCACCTGAAGCGGAAACATTGATTCATTGTCAGATTCCAATTTTATTTGATCTGATGGCGCGTTCAGGGTTCATGGACGGGTACATAACGTAACACATACAGCACTGCTGTTATCTCTTATCTGACTGCGTGATTTAGTTTATGTGGTTATCTAATTTCTGTTTGTTTGCATATGAAACCATTTACCGAGCAAGAGTTAGTCATCAGGAACGATACCAACATATCTGTAATGAAAGAGATGTCTCGATGAAGGGTTGCTCACTTGACTCGCCAGTCCATGGTCACAGATTTGATCCAGAAAATGGCAGACTGATGCTATTGAATGAAATACGCATGAAATCTGTGAACAACGCTTCCCATTCAAAACACTGCTGTCCATGAAATAGACCAAGAATCTATGCACTGAATACACTGCTACCCTTGCAAAGTGCAAACTAGGCAATGTCCCCATAAACTGTTGCCCTGAAATGTGAAAACTGCTTTCTCCCGTACTACACTGATGCCCCTAAAATGACCCTCCCCACCCCAACAAAGGATTTTCCATTAACAACATAACTGCTGTTGAAAAATGTGAATGGTACAGTTCCCTTAATACAGTACTGTACCATAATGTGCAAAACAAACCCTTAGACCCGCTTCACCAACTCAATCGGAGTTAAACCAAGACGCAGTGGCTTCTTTCACTTTCATCACTAAAAGTTCCAAGTCCAATGTATCCGATATTGATTCATGAATGCCTGAAGGTAGAAGATTGAATCAAGGTGGATTGAGTTTGTTGCTTGTTTGTTGGCACCTTAGGACCCTTCAACAGAAAGCAGGTTGACGTTGTATTCTTGGACTTCGAATAGGCTTTTGTCATGGTACCCCATGATAAGCTGATTTCAAAGATGTCAAGTTTAGGGATAAATAGTAAGGTTACGCAGTGGGTAAGGTCCTATCTGCTTGATAGACAACAGAGAGTAATGTACAAGGGAAGTGCATCTGAATGGAAACCAGCCACATCAGGGGTCCCTCAGAGAAGTGTACTGGGTGACATGTGAATGACATAGGACTTGAAATTAGTTCATTCCTTGAACTATTTGCAGATGACACATGTACCGCTCGGGTATTAGATGACGGGTTATCATCCTGTGCACAATTACAACAGGATCTCGATAAGATTTACAATTGGTGTGTAAAATGCGAATTGCCATTAAATCTGAAAAAGTGTAGGATTCTTACAATATCTAGATCTAGGAAGCTACTTGATTTTGATTACTATATAGGTGGAGTGAGGGTTGAGAGAGTTGTGACCCATAAGCACCTTAGAATAATTTTAAATAGCCAAGGTACCTGGAGGGATCATATTAGTAAACTGGCTGGGAGGGCTGGTCAATTCCTCAGTCTGATTAGTAGGGTCCTTGGGAACAGCACAAAGGAGGTGAAAGAAACAGCATATATTTCAATGGTTGCACCAATTTTGGAGTATGCTAGTCCAATTTGGTCTCCCTTCAGGCAGGAATTATCTTGGGAGATTGAAAGGATACAGAGGAGGGCAGCAAGAACTGTACTCCACAGGTTTTCTCATAGGGAGAGCGTGTCTGATATGATTAGGGAATTTGGGTGGGAAACACTTAGCCAGCGACGTATATCTAACAGCATCAGTCTTTTTATCAGACTGCTGCTGCTGGGGTGTGATGGACCTCTGGTTGGATGTGTGTCCCATGCTGAGTATAAAGGGAGAAAGGATCATTCATATAAATTGAAGGAGATTAGGGCACAGACAGACCAATATTACTGGTCTTTCTTACCAAGGACCCTTCGGCAATGGAATAGCCTTGGAGAGGATAAAGTGGAGAGCTTCCTCAAAAGAAACCCTACCATAACTAGTGTTGTAGGGGGATCACGAGAATTTTAGCCTAGGGTTTTGGGGGCTTTATGGTTATGTAGGAATGAGAGTTCGTCTCTCCACTGCCATATTGGCCAAATAAGGCTGCTTGCAGTGCAACGTCGTTAGAGCCCCATCCACAGTGTAGTTCTTATGCAGAGACTGCACAGACACTATACAAATGCGACGATTTTTGGGTATTACCAGTACCCAGTTTTCCCAAGCGGCCACCCATGTCAGTATTAGCAGGGGTTGTGTTGCTTAACTTCAGTGATCAGACGAGAACTGGTGTGTCCAACACAATTCGCCGCTCCCAAGGTGGATTGAATCAGATTCGACTGGTGCAAAAGCAAAAACTGATTCTGTGTTTATTTGAGTGGTGGAGCACCAAGCTGAATCTTGCTGAGTTAGATTCACCTCGATTCGGATTCATTTTGTGTGAAGCGAGCCTTACATCGATACACTGCTGCCCCTTGAATGGTACTTCAAAAGCAACCCCTTATTACACAACTGCCCCGCAAATGTCTGAAGAGAGCATTGCCGTCACTACACTGCTGCCCCTGAAAATTATGAAACGGGAAGACTTAGGAAAAGTTTAGGTAAGAATTGGCTATTCTTCACAATGGCATGTTTAGTTTAACATCAACCAGGGGGAAGTGGTGACATCAAGGCCTCCATCAGTTTTGGCCCAGAGCAAACCTGTGGTTTCCAAGCAATTTGCTACCAAATACATGTATCCTTCTCCCCGCTTCTTTCCACTCTCATGCTGAAATAAACCACCCACAGCTGGGATTGGTGGAACTTGTGATCACGAGAGCTTCAGGAAAGTTCAAAGATGCTAATAATTGAGCTTTTGAGTAACACAGCAACTACCACATGTGCATTCGGATGGCGCTAATCACGTACATATTTGAATAAAACTAATGCCTTCGAACGAAGGCAGAAATAAAAGGAAGCAAAAAATAAACATGCCTATTCTGGCATTCTATATAATACACAGAACTTGCACTATGACAACCCAAATAAAAGTGAGTGGTAGGCGACGCCAACAGCAACACGCTCCGTTTGTATGTAGGTAAGTATAGGAGAATGAGAAACGCACACCGAACAGAATATGATAACAACATTCAAAAAAAAGGTGCTGTGATGCGAATGTTGCATTTTTGACAATAGAAAGAGTTGAGGGGAAAAAGAGAAAGGGGATGATTGCATAGATGAGAAACATGAGTGGCAATAGCCATTTTTCTTCTTAAAGTAGACTAATTAATTAGGATGCTCTCTAGTGCTCGTTTTGGTAGAATAGCATGAAATGCCTACTTCCGGTTGCTTTCCCTCGTTCATCTTATGTTTAATTTGACTCTCTCTATTCATTCGCCGTTTCATTATATCGAACAATTACTTCAGAGAAACACGTTGGATACGTAAGATGATGTGGGATTATGAGACTAAGTGATTGGTCTCCACTACATTTTCTACCACGCATCTTTTTTTCTGAGAAAAGTCTTAAAGAATTTCTAAGTTTGGGTCAGAAAACGGTTGAATTGAAATAGCAGCAGGGAAAGATGCAGGATGACAGCGTGGTCATACTATCCAAACGCATTCCAGTGGTAACGTCTATCTAAGGAGGTCAACGACTTTATCCTTCTCGTCCTACACTTCCCTGTCGTTTGCAGAAAGAAGTTTCAACGGCACCTTTGTCCTATGAAAAAAACCGTTAGCCTACCATGGAATAGGACTTAGAAGGTGTAGATCTCCTTAACATCCCAGGCCATTCAAATCCCATTACGACTGTCTGACTTGGCAAACCCCGATGAAATCATTGTCATCATTCTTAGCCCGTTTCCCCCAATGGCAGAATAGGATACTCATACGCCCAGTTTGAACCACAAAAACACGGGGAGGGGAGAATTTGGGCGGTGTTTTCACGCAGCCATTTGCCAACTTTTTTGTTTCGTTGGTGTTTTAGGGCCCTGCAACTACAATGGTCATTACAGCCCCGTCCACTGCCTAGTTCTAATGCAGAGACGGCACAGACACGACGCTGTTACGGCGGTTTTGGGGTATTAGCAGTACCCAGTATTCCCAAGTGGTCACCCATGCTAATACTAGCTGGGGCTATGTTGCTTAACTTCAGTGTTCAGACGAGAACTGGTGTGTTCAACGCAATATAGCCGCTCCTCCATTGGGCACCAACTTAATGCTGCGATGGTTTTTCTGTGGGGGCAACTGTTCTTCCCCAACGATTCTTTATATCTGAATTTCCCTTCACTCACAGACTCTTACTACTGCTCCTTTTTTTTTTTTTTACCAAGGACCATTCCGCAATGGAATACCCTTGGAGGATCACATTAATCATAGTTTAGGGTTTTAGGAGGTTTAGGTTATCATATAAAGGAATGATAATCAGCCTCTCCACTGCCATATCGGTCAGATAAGGCTGCTTGCAGTGTAATGAATTAGAATGTGCATGTTTACATGTGCATTGGTGACATCGTACACACTTTCTTGGTTGGTTCTTTGGTGTTTTAAGGCCCTTCAATTACAAGGTCATTATAACCCCCTCCACTGCATAGTTCCCATGCTGAGGATGCACAGACACTACACCACTGCAACGATTTTTGGATATTAGCGGTACCCAGTTTTCCCAAGCGGCCACCCATGTCAGTACTAGCTGGGTTTGCGTTGCTTAACTTTAGGGATCAGACGAGAACTGGTGTCTCCAACGCAATAAGCTGCTCCCGAGGCAGAAGGTGGTTAAAACTCCATTTCCTCCCATAAAGACATCCAAACAGGGCTCGTCCAGGATAGAACCTACGGTCATGAACTCAAGTAATAACCACCCTATCAACTCAATGACAGGGGCTTGAAAGAAAATTATACACATTAGCCCAGTTCTAATCTAAAGAATTGAAGCCTATTTTGATGGTCGTAGTTCTGAGTAGTGGCAAGCACAATATCACTGAATGCTGTTCACGCAGAATTTGACTCAAATAAGCTTTAAAAACTGTGAACGTTTAGCGGTGTTCGTAATCTGAGTGTGAACGAAGTGAGGCTGCCGCCATCTTTTAATGATTATGTTCCTATCTGGAATTAAATTTCTTTTTGGAATTAGACTCTTTAATAGCCGTCCTATTGTTTTACTTGATAGGATAATGACTCTTAAAAGGAGACGAAATTTTCGTGAACGTTTGATAAATAACATCTTCAACGTTGCCCCCGGTGGGTGAGGGTAATGAATAATTAAAAAGCCCTGGAAAGTCTTGCAAAGAGGGTTATTGGAAGAATTTCTGAGCCTACAGAAAGCTCAAAGGCAAACAGAAGTCCCACATTGAGAATCAATGGCGGCGGTGATAAAATAAAATAAAAGATCTTCTCTTGACTGACCCCGCATTCAAAGGGAAGTCGTCGACATTTTGGAAGGGGTGGGACTAGGGAGAAACAAAGGGATACATCGTTGGTTGTTGACATACATTCTCTCATCCATGTTAAACGACCCGCCATTACATCAAAAGTGAAAACCGAGTTTCTAGAGCGCAGAGAGGTTCGATCCTGGATGAGACCCATCAACTCTTTCTTGTGGAAGGGAAAGTCCTCCACCCCTTTCATCTACCTTGCAAGAGTTCGCTGTTTGGTGTCGCTTAACGGTCCTTAGCAAAAAAACAGAATTCGGTCAATATGGACTTGGTTTATTTTCTTACCGAGAATCGGGCTTTCCATTCTGCAGAAAACATGCGGACACCAGAGGCGAGGGGGCGAGGTCCTACTCATGAAAATTTTGGTCCATGTAGAAATGAGTCTTTTATGCGCAATGTGGTGACATCGCCCATTCTTCAAACAGGACCACTGTTTTACTCGCATTATCCAATTGTCTTCTTGGGGCCTCCTTCTGTCAATCACGACCTCACGAGTCAAGGTCGCTACTACTCAGACACTATGTCGGGTTGCGAACTATCGCTCTTTGTACTGAAAAGCAAAGACGCTCCACTGTTAAGGATGCTGTGATCGGTTATTGTGTGTACACAATAATGAAAGGGTGGTTTTATAATTCCCAGTCGATACTCAGGTTTCTGCCCTGTTTTCCAACTGGTCGTTCTTGTCCTGCGTCCTGCCATCTACACTAGCTACCAACCAATGCAGAATTGACGTCGTCCAGTGAAGGAAGGGAAGAAGGCACCACCGATTATACCAATTCTGAACTAGTGTTTGCCAAACACAGCTTACCAACACCCTCTGTCCACCCTTCAACACCCTTCAAAAATAATCAACAACACCTCATGGTTGAGTTGATGTGGAAATGACTTCTGCGTTGACGAAATGCTAGCCAATGTCTTCCTAACTGTCAAGCATTCCCCTCTCTTTTTCCACATCGGTACCCATCCTGTCACTGGTGACCCTCCAAACAAAAAAAGGCCTGAAACTCAAATGAATTCGTCCTCGTCGAGAGGAGAAATTCGTATGTGTTTGTTAGGGGACGGACGGGGCTTAGTGATGACTCGTCAGCCGCCGGAAAAATTCATACAATGAATCCAGTGCCCAAACATGTAATACCCAACTATTGTTCGTTGTAGGAGCCCGGATGACACTTACAGGATGAAAAGCCATGGACAGGCAATTCAAGGTAGGGCTACTATCTTTCGGTAGCCTTTGTGATTGAATTAATGTTGATCAAATAGTAAACCGGAAAAGTACAAAACAAGTGTTTGTACTGGTCAGCAATCAATTTTTGTACTCTTCATGGTTTGCCGGACATCCTGCTTTCCGGGGATTCTCATTTTCATCCTCACTGTTTCCAAGAGGGAGGTAGAACCTTTCAGCGTACCTGGCGACACTTGTCCTAAATTTTGTAGTGTGTATAATGGCTGCTGCACACGTAAGAGTACCCTTTTTCGAAAAGGAAAAATTGGGGAAACTGGAAAAGTTCATAGAGGTAAAAGATCATCGTCGGTGGGCGGTAAATAAATGTCTGATGCTGTTAGACTCTAGAAGTGCAGGTTCAATCAGACGTGTGAGTTTTCGAGGCTGATGAGTGAACGTGTATATAGTCATCATCATGCCATAATCCCGCCTGAGGCAGGGTTGGGTCTGCGGGTTCTATCCCTTCATTTCCGCCTATGATTCCCGCCCATTACCACCATGTCCCTACGTGCAACCTGTTCCCACGTATGCTTCGGCCTTCCCTTCCTCCGAGCATATTCCATCTGGATCCCCATAATGACCCTAACGATCTCCTCCTCCCCTCTTCTCATCATATGTCCATACCACCTCAATACCCCTACTCCCAAACGGCCTCTAAAATCATCATCATACCCTTATTCCACCTGTGGCAGGGTCGGGTCTGCGGGTTCTAGCCTGAGATTGCTCTGACTGGAGTTGCCGGGTTGTCTGTAGGGGGGGTTCCGGCCGACCCCACAAACGGCCTCTAACATAATCATTCTAAATTCTATCTCCCTCGTCACCTCACTCATGTACCCCAGCATTCGCATTTCCCCGTTGTGTTCGATTCCGGACCCTAGATACGGAACCTGCTGTACCTTTGGCACCATGGAGTTTTCAGAGAAGATGTTCCCACATCGCCCCTGATTCTCCCAATGGAAAGCAAGATACTCTGTCTTCTTCGCTTTTCTATAGCTATTCTGATATCGTTTAGCTCCTCATGCGCATCTTTTCTGGAATTGTGGAGCGGCGAATTGCGTTGGACACACCAGTTCTCGTCTGATCACTGAAGTTAAGCAGCGCAACCCCAGCTAGTACTGACATGGGTGGCCGCTTGGGAAAACTGGCTACTACTAATACCCAAAAATCGTCGCATTAGTGTAGTGTCTGTGCAGTCTCTGCATAAGAACTATGCTGTGGACGGGGCTGTAATGACCTTGTAGTTGAAGGGCCGTAAAACACTAACAAACAAACAAATTCTCTGGAATTGTCATGTTCCCCACATCGTCAGCGAATACCATACACTGCCTTATAATTATCAATTTAGTTTGTAGACGTCCATAAAGGACGTCACGCTTTATGGGGGGAAGGTGGTAATGCAATAAGTGACATATGCGTGGGGGAGGTTATGACTAGTGGACGTCACATTTCTTTCATTATAGATTTTAACTTTTAGTGCAGTCTTTTGTAAAATATTGGGTTGAAAAATATTTCTTTTCGCTTCATGTTGACATCTAAGATAATGCAGTTCACAAAATAAAACTGTTTACTGCACTCATTAATATGAAGTGCTTGAGGAAGGATGGGGGGGGGGGGGGGGTAAAATTTTGGCAAAAATGCCGTGGCGTCCTTTATGAATACCCTTTTCTGCGGAAATGACGCCCTGAAGAAGAAAATGCTGGTCGAGTTCGGACAGGGCCAAAATGTCTCCTTTAATGTAACGATTACGTGCAAGAGAGTAATTATTTCCCGTGTTTGATAAATAAACATTATATCCTGTACAAACCTGTGACCCAGTTAACTTCAGTCGTGGGTATCCGGAATGCGGTAAATATCAGAAATGACGCAAGTTTAGAGACAAAAGAAAAGGGCTATTATCTAGCTGACGTCAACAACTTGGAAGGAAAACCTCGTTGCCGAGAACGCTACTAGATGGCGCTGCATCCTCAAGATATGTACGTGACATCAGGTTGACATCACGACATTCTGTCGCGACAGTTTCCACAATGAGTGAAGATATCTATCACGATAGCACTTTCAAATATCGAGTTTGGTCTGCTGATAGCATTACGGCTAGGGTGACCAGACGTCCCGATTTAGGCGGGACAATCCCGATTTCAGACCATGTCCCGCCGTCCCTCTCTTGTCCCGGAGGGACACCCGTTTGTCCCACTTTGTCGGCAACTTCTCAGAAGCATTCACTCATCAATGAAATACGTGGACAGAGCACCCACACAATGATCCTTCTAATTTGGCAACTGATCGTCATCTGCATCAAATTAAAACATCAGGCATCCTGTGCTGGACCCCCTTCTGACCCATAGAATCAATGGAGATGGTTAAAGTGGATACAGGGAAGCGGAGTCCTGTGTGATACAAGGGTCCCAATCAAGTTGAAACGTAAGTTGTGCAGGGCAGTGGTTAGGCCTGCTATGCTATATGGATCAGAGTGCTGGGCAGTGAGGAAGATCCACGTCAACAGAATGTAAGTAGCTGAGATGGGAATGCTGCGGTACATGAGTGTGGTGTCGAGAGCTGATAGAATTAGGAATGAGCATATTAGAGGTAGTCTGAGAGTGGTGGACATCGCCAAAAAATGAGTTGCTATTGTTGCTGTTTAAGGTCCCGTCAACTACAAGGTCATTAGAGACCCGTCCACTGCATAGTTCTAGTGCACAGACTGCACAGACACTACACCAATGCGACGATTACGGGTTTTAGCAGTACCCAGTTTTCCCGAGCGACCACCCATGTCAGTACTAACTGGACTTGCGTTGCTTAACTTCAGTGATCAGACGAAAACTGGTGTGTCCAATGCAACTCACCGCTCCCCGAAAAAAATGAGGGAAAATAGGTTGAGATGGTATGGACATGTAATGAGAAGAGGAAATGAGGAGCTCGTTAGGTCCATTTCAGGAATGCAGGTGGTCGGCAGCACCTGGGGCAGGAGGAGACCGAAGCAGACGTGGGAGCAGGTTGTTCGTAAAGCAAGGCGCAAAATGAGGCCGCAGGGTGACGCAGCGTAACGCAGCCCTGCGAAAATCTGCTAGCAGGCAATCACACCACACATTGAATCCAAGTTTTTCAACATACTGGTTTGCAATTTGCGTCAACTAAAATGGCTTTCAACGTAACAATGATTGCCTGCTAGCAGAATTTCGCAGGGCTGCGTTACGCTGCGGCCTCATTTTGCGCCTTGCCTAAGGTTATGGCAGTGTGTGAGGTGGAGGGCTATAAGGTACAGTAGGTACGAAGTCACAAGTTTTGTTCTTGCTCTTCAGGAAAGCATGTCTCACCACCCCTACTCGGGGCACTCACCAAAAGCGCCTGTCCCGCTTTGCCCTGTGGAAAATCTGGTCACTTTAATTACGGCAGTTCTGTCGTATTATTCAAAAGTCAATTACACCGGAGCAGTTGGCGCCTTGGTCCTGTGTCTATTTTGCCCCTGCCATCCACCGGCTCTGAGTTACACGTTTTATTATTTCACACTGAAGTGGAAAAGGAAACGATTGGCTGTCTGCTGGTCACTTGAGATGGTCGTCAGTGTTGAATCGAGACTTTACCACCAGAGTTCATATGTTAATGTAGATCTGTGTTTATTACAACATAAATAATATCCGGTACAACGTCGTCATTAATAATATTATTATTATAATTTTGCAAATGATTATTTTATAGTTAATTAAATTAAGACGCTGACATAACATTATAAGTTTGTTTCTATGTATAGAATTCATGATAGGTATATGTTCGTCAAAGGCGAGAAAGGACTGATAAAAGGGAGAAAAAGGGTTAGGAAAGTAGGGAGAGGTCATCCCATTTTTACAGAAACACACCCACGAGCCTGAGAAAAAAATAGAGAAACACTATACAATTTCTTGATTGATAACAATTCATTTTTTTTTTGTTGGTGAGGGTGGAATGGTGGGGTAGTGGTAGAAATTACAGGGTAAGAGGAGATTGAAAAGGACGGGATGGTGGGGAACTGAGAGGTGAAGGATGAAGGCGGGACGTGGTTAACTGTCTCAACTAGTGCAAGAGGGGGGTTTGTAATTTTATTCGGAACAAATCAGAGGAAGGGTTAACAGCAAGGAGGAGGACACAGGAGAGGGTCGGGAGTGGGTGGAAGGGAACGAAGTGTTTACAAATTTATACAAAATAAAATTTCAACATTGTTAAATTTTATTTTCAAAACCGCGGTTATCTTCATTATACGTTTGAAAAAAAAAACAAAAGAAAAACACCAATACTTTTAGATTATGTAGTAGTGGACAGAACTGTGATGTTCTTTCCTGTTGTCCAGTCTGAAAACAGGGAACATCTTGATGGAATGTAGGAATTCGACAAACAAACCAATTCCCGAATGAATTATTATTAATATCATCTTGCCGATACTAGAGCAGGGACAGAAAGGATTGGAGGAGGAAGAGGAGGAAGAAGAGGAGGTGGAAGGTGTCCACCACGCCCCCCCTTACTGACCTTCCACATCTACTGATCGCTTGCCCCACAGACCATTCAGTCTTCCCCAATTATTGCCCGATCGTTTGCCCCACAATCCTTTTAAGTTGTTCCAATTAGGTGACCTCTTGCCCCAAGAACCTCGAAAAGCGTGCCAGTCAGCATCTCGTTTGATATTGGGGTCATCCAGTTGATCAGCGGCGGCAGATTCTTGCCAATCCATTAGCTGTTGTGGTCCAACATCTTCCCAGTCGTTGCCATCGACGACCCTCTTGCCCCAGGAACCTTGCAAATGTTGCCAGCCACGTTTGTCATCGTCTCGTTTACCCCAGGCGCCTTGCAGATCATTCCAAGCTCTCTTTCCCCAGGCTCCGCTCAAGTCGTTCCATGCTCGCTTGCCCCAACCTCCTCGAAGGTCGTTCCACGCTCTTTTGCCCCAAGCTGCTTGTAAGTCGTTCCAGGCTCGTTTGCCCCACGCCGATCTCAAATCGTTCCAACCTCGTTTGTCCGCATCCACATCATCGGCTGCGACATTCACTGACAAATGGTCAACGGCGGAAGAAGTAGAACTCTTGCCGTCCGTTTCAATTGTGAACACCAAGGTGAACATCAGTGTTAGTGTTAGAAGGATGGCTATCGAATATTGCAGATGCATCTCGGAAAGGGTTAATGTCTGTAAAACGGAAGTGAGAAAAAAAAGAAGAGTATTAGATTAGAATTTGATCACTAAGTAATAATGAGTTACAAGAGAGAGGTCACTCAGAGTGTAATGACCCTTCACCCTTTTAGTTCATTACTAAAATGAGTTTTCCACCCACCCCACATCCGGTATAACCATGAAGAGGAGTGGTCAGCTACTTGATTATCATGAACAATGCGGAGGCTACTGCCCCATGAAGGTTAATTAAATGTTAAATAATTAATTGTGATTAGGTGCATTCAACAATATCATGCACAGACAACAGCCAAGTGAGTTAAGCCAAGGGTTTTTCATTGTGACGTCACACAGTGATGCTGCTGCCGCTGCTCACGCGCAAAGTGAACGTTATTCCAAAATGGCTGAAAAGTGGACAATAGAAATTGGGCTGCCATAATGAGAAAGGATTTTTACTTTTACAAACCGTATTAAGGTAGACGCCTGTCTCTCTGGCTCAGTGTTTAGCGTACTGGCCCACGATTACAGGATCGATCGCAGCCGAAACAGATGCTTCATTCGGGTGGCGAGAGAGAGAGAGAGAGAGAGAGAGAGAGAGAGAGAGAGAGAGAGAGAAAGAAGCTCACAGTGTGCCTTCTGTCGGATGGGTGGATTGCAATGGCAACCGGGAGCGGCGAATTGCGTTGGACACACCAGTTCTCGTCTGATCACTGAAGTTAAGAAGCGCAACCCCAGCTAGTACTGACATGGGTGGCCGCTTGGGAAAACTGGGTACCGCTAGTATCCAAAAATCGTCGCATTAGTGTAGTGTCTGTGCAGTCTCTGCATCAGAACTACACTGTGGACGGGGCTCTAATGACCATGTAGTTGAAGGGCCCTAAAACAACAACAATGGCAACCGTACAGTGTGTACGATACCACCACTGCACGAAAAAGAAATCTTTCGACATGGAAAATATACCCATGTTTATCCCTCTAGCCTTTATGTCAATACCCAGATAATACTGCATTGTTCAATAGCTAGGGTACCCGTAATGAATGAAATGGAATTCGGGCAAGTACAGGGCAAGTACAGGGCAAGTACAGGGCAAGTACCAGGCAAGTACCGACAAACTGCAGGGACAGATTCCTGACTACCGTTGCAACGATGAATTTCTGGACACATGTTCATATAGGACCTTTTTTTCCTCCATTTCCATTTAGGAATCAGTCCCTGCAGTTTGTCGGTTTTATTAACATTCACCCTGTATGTGTACAAGTATTTCTTAAGCTATTGTATTCCTGATACATGAAGGCCCCTAGACGGACTTTACCCTTTGCTTTACTATAGTCTTTGGATTGTTTGTTTGTTTGTTGGTGTTTAAGGTCCCATCAACTACAAGGTCATTAGAGACCCGTCCACTGCATAGTTCTAATGCATACACTGCACAGACACTACACTAATGCGACGATTATTGGGTACTAACAGTACCCAGCTTTCCCGAGCGACCACCCATGTCGGTACTAACTGGGCTTGCGTTGCTTAACTTCAGTGATCAGACGAGAACTGGTGTGTCCAACGCAACTCGCCGCTATAGTCTTTGGACCACAGGCAGCTAACCTTTGGCGCACCTAACCTTTTCTGGTCGTTATCAGTTATTGCCAAAAACCCATCTGCGTTAGACATTCAAAGACGTCTGTTTCATGCATTTCCTGTCCCACACAACAATAATATCTTATGCTTCATCAACGTCATAACCCTATCCCACCTGTGGCAGGGCTTTCCACTCCCGTCTGCTTGTGATCTTTCCCTACCCCGGGTGCTTTCAACTACCTGCATTCCTATAATACATCTAACGAGCTCCTCCTCCCCTCTTCTCATTACATGTCCATACCAATTCAATCTGCTCCCTCTTATTTTTCCCGCGATGTCCCCACCCTCAAGCTACCTCTAATATACTGTACTCATATGCTTATTGACTAAAACAAAGTATTAATGTATAATTTATTCAATAATTTGCATTTATTTCAATGCTTTATATAAAAGCTGTATTTTTCTTTGTGTATTTAGTGAGATAGGCCATTGGGTACCTGGGTACCCGGGTATTGATCAACGCCACAATCAACTTCAAAGCCAATTTCAACCAAGTAGTTAAGTTATTAATTCCGAAAACTAAGATGAATCAATTCATAACATGAAATTATAGGGATTTGGTCTTTTCAAAATAGATTTTTCACTCAAATTCACAAATAAGTACCCGGGTATTGACATAAGGTAGGTATGTCAAACTCGTTGTACCCCTGAGGGCCGCATCGTAACACGTGCGTTATTATGAGGGCCATGCAGTGTTGACCTTCCTTTTTTAAAAAAAATTGTTTTTAAAAGAACCAAGACAATTGCCGAAATGCTATTTAACAATAGTTTGAATCGAAATATAGCACATGGCACCCTATTCCAACTTTGCCGGGGCCAACTGTTCCCTTCTCGTTCCGCCTCTGAGTAGTAGAATGCATATGTATACTACATGACATCGGTTGTGAGGGCCACAACTCTAGGCTTCTAGGGCCACCACCTTGACACCCGACCATCAGTCCGACAAAAGGCGCACTCGGGACCTCTCTCTCTCGCCCGAAAGAGGCCAACCCACCTTCGAACCACCAACTAACGCCAAGTCATCATTATCATCATCTCACCCTTCTCCCGCCTATCCCCCACCAAGCCCCTCCTCCACCCTGCACGCCTCCATGTCCCTTTGCACCACCTGCTCCCACGTCCGTTTCGGTCTTTCTCTACCTCTGGTGCCCCCAATTACCTGCAGTTCCACAATGGACCTAATAAGCTCCTCCTCTCCTCTCCTCATTACATGCCCATACCACCTCAACCGATTCTCTCTCACCTTTTTCGCAATGTCTCCCACCCCCCACGATACCTCTAACGTAATCGTTTCAGATTCGGTCGGCTCGTGACAGCCCACTCATGTGGGAGCGGCAAATTGCGTTGGGCACACCAGTTATCGTCTAATCAGTGAAGTTATGCAACGCAACCACAGTTAGTACTGACATGGGTGGCCGCTAGGGAAAACTGGGTACCGCTCGTATCCAAAAATCGTCATATTAGTGTAGTGTTTGTGCAGTCCCTGCATCAGAACTACAGAGTGAACGAGGCTCTAATGACCTTGTATTGATTGTTTGAGTTTAAGGTCCCGTCAACTACAAGGTCATTAGAGACCCGTCCACTGCATAGTTGTAATGCATATACTGCACAGACACTACACTAATGCGACGATTATTGGGTATTAGCAGTACCCAGCTTTCCCGAGCGACCACCCATGTCAGTACTAACTGGGCTTGCGTTGCTTAAAATGACCTTGTAGTTGAAGGGCCCTAAAACACCAACAAACAAACAACCCCACTCATGTAGTGCAGCATTCGCATTTCAGCCACTTGCATTTGCCTTTCGTGGTTCTTCCTAGCTGTCCAACACTCTGAGCTATACAGAAAAGCGGGCCTAACGACAGTTCTGTACACTTTGCCCTTCAACTTAATTGGGACCCGTCTGTCACACAAGACTCCACTTGCCTGTTTCCACCTCTGCCATCCTGCCTTAATCCTATGAGTCACGTCAGAATCTATCTCCCGATTGCTCTGAAAAACTGATCCCAAATACCGAAACTAACGCCAAGTAACCGGCAAAATTTTCAGATGTAGGAGACGGTCACCTTCTGGCATCAATGAACGGTGTTGCCACCCAACGAAAAAAAAACATAGGCCAACGCGGCACCGTTAGGCCGGTAGCCAACCGTGTGCAGCCAGTTCCAGCGAGACGAGTGGGTGTCCGTCCCTGCCATAGGCGCGGTGACAGGATTTGGAATAAAGGTGATGAATCCGTTTCGAATAACAATTCAGTTAAGGTATAGGTACCATTTTACGCCAATAGAAACCTTTATTTTGAAAGGTCGCCGCTGTCATTTTTCAAAAAGAAGTTTTGAAAAATTCATTTCGATGGCGCTTCAAAATGGGATTTGCAACTTGATATTTGAAATTCACTTCAATCTCTTTCTCTACGTAGTATTTTAGGCTTTTTACATAGTTTTTCCACCCACCCTGTCTCTCTCTCACATGTTTAGATTCACCACAACTACCACCACCACCACCAATCTGCATTTTCATCATTTCGCATTTTTATATTCGCCTCTCTAACGGAGCTAGGGTTTAAGGGCTTTTAAATTTTTTAAAAAGGTATTCATATTTATGAATGCAAGAAATGAAGAGCAGAGGGTGGCGAAGGCAGATGGAGGCGTAGGGGAGATGGCGAGGGATTCAAGGATTGTGGAGAGGATAACAGGGAAAGGGTTGGGAAGATTCGAAAAGGCAAAGGATGGGTTAAGAGGAAAGGGGAAATGTACAATTGTACGAAATCAGATGATACCAAACTCTTCACCGCAGTAGTAGTGACGTCATCAACCAAATGTTATTGGCCTTCCAAGATGTAGTCGACCACCGCCATGTAGTCTCCTCCTCCCTCGACATGATTTTGCTTATTTTTCCACACTTAGCTGAAGCACCGTTTTTGTATTGGGTTCCAATAAGAATATTAATAGTAAAAGGAGACAAAGACTAACAGCAACAAAAGAAGTAGGTCCCTAAGAAGATAGGGAAAAAAAGAGACCCTGTTGCGAAAGGAATTGAAGAAATTGCTTGTCAGTTATCAATAAGAAAGAGGCTTCCTTCAAGACCTCAATCAGCATTTCAAGTGGATGGTGTCATTCTCTGAAGTTAGTTTCATTCTTGTAGAGTGCAAGAGGGATAGCAATGATCCTTATTTCGGAATGGTGGGAGGTAGTCCGATTAGGTGACAGAACCTGGACAGAAATCAGCAGGCGCTTGACAAGTTTAGCAGTCAACTTAGTGGTAACAGGGTTCGATCCTAGAGCTTCCTTACTGACACCAGTCGGTTGGGAGCGGCGAGTTGCGTTGGACACACCAGTTCTCGTCTGATCACTGAAGTTAAGCAACGCAAGCCCAGTTAGTACTGACATGGGTGGTCGCTGGAGAAAGCTGGGTACTGCTAATACCCAATAATCGTCGCATTTGTGTAGTGTCTGTGAAGCATATGCATTAGAACTATGCAGTGGACGGGTCTCTAATGACCTTGTAGTTGACGGGACCTTAAACACCAACAAACAAACAAACAAACAACCAGTCGGTTCAGGTAATTGATAGCCAACTTCTATACTGATTTCATAGTACAGTACAGTACTAAGATTTCAGCGTACAATTCTGAAAGCGGTTACCCCTCTACTTGGGCAGAAGAAAGTCTTACACCTGGGAATTTTGCCCAGTTACACATGGAGTATATCTTACTCGATCTTGGCCAAAGCAGTGGTTTCTTTCGGACGATGGAGTCAGTGCCTAAGTACACCTTCTGCCGGATGGAAAGCAAAGGCGTGATTCTTCATGGGAATGTGTGTATTGTCATCACTGCAACTAAGTGAACCCTTTCAAAATGGAAAGCAAAATTGAACACTGAAGTTAAGCAACGCAATCCCAGTTAGTACTGACATGGGTGGCCGCTTGGGAAAACTGCGTACTGCTAATACCCAAAAATCGTCGCATTAGTGTAGTGTCTGTGCAGTCCCTGCACTAGAACTATGCAGTGGACGGGGCTCTAATGACCTTTGTAGGGCCCTAAAACACCAACAAACCAAAGCCAGGTTCGCAGAGGCTCGCTTCCTGACGTCGGTGAACAAAAGGCGATAAATACCCTGCAATGGAATGGGACCCGGCCGGCCATAGGCTTATTCACGAGTCAAACACGTTTTACTACTGACCCACTGATCCAGTTGACGTTGAATCAAAGGGATTTGGTTTGGTTTGTTGGTGTTTTAAGGCCCTTCAATTACAAGGTCATTAGAACTCTGTCCACAGACACTACACCAGTACGACGATTTTTGGGGTATTAGCAGTATCCAGTTTTCCCAAGCGGTCACCCATGTTAGTAGGCCTACTAGCTGGGGTTGCGCTGCGTAACTTCAGCGATTAGACGAGAACTGGTGTGTCCAACGCAATAATGACTAATAAACTAACCAAGAGGATGGTGAGAGACGTCGGATATTTTTGCGAGTGTGATTTATTCTCGACAACCAGGCAGCACTGCAGCCATAGACGCAGCCAGGATTATTTTGACAAAATAATTCAATGCTGTCATTGCTACTGCCATTGTCCAGCCGTCCATTCTTGGAATCTGTGTATTGGATACTAAGTTGGGTGGGTGCGTGTCGACGTTTAAGGTGGGAGGAGGTACATACCCACCCACGAAGGTTGTTTATTTTCATAAAGATTTAAACAGATGCGTGCTTTTGGACTGTTGTGCATATAAATTTTTGTCGAGGCCGTGTCAGACACGGTCATTACATATATATTTGGCGCCCTCCCAGGTTCTCGACAAAAACCACCCCTCTCCTGCCCTGTCTTCACTTCTCGGAAAACCACAAATAACAACAATAATGTGGATGACATCGCCGAGTCTGTGAATGCTCATTTTAGCAATGATTTCGTTAACGCCATCTTCATTGGCAGCTTGGCAGCGCTCGCTTTCCCCTGGTGTCGGTAAATTGCTTCATAACTATAAAAAAGGGGGAATATTTCCACACTAAACCAAATCAATGAGTATTGTAATTAGTAAGGTGTTCCTATCTCTCGCTCTGTCGAGATTGTACATAGGTTCCAATCTGATCAACTTTCCAGATTTCCATGTAGAAGGGAGGTTCGCTTATGTGTAGATGACATCGAACAACTGTAGGACAGGGCTTTGGGATGAAAGGATCACATGAGGTTTCCCCCAAGACACAACAGAAACTACCTCCACCAGACTTGAACTTCGGCCCTTCCTCACTAGGAGTTGCACGATGCATTCTTCTCAGAGTTAAGTGCCTCACATCCCCACCACACATAAAACTCTCACTCTCTACAGTTGACTGGAAGCCGGCGTTAAATGCTGCCCAATTGTCCCAGAAAGAGAACACGACAGGAATAGGGAGGTGTGCATTTCGCAGGGCTAATTAACATTAAATTTAATTAGAGTATCAACGATAGGAGAGGTGATGTAATTCGGTTGAATTGTTGATAATTTGAAAATTCGGTAAACGACAAAGAATCTCTTTAAAGGAGGAGCAAACTCGAAAACCCAGCAATACGATAAGGACGTTACTTTGCGATGTAATTGGCGATCCTTCATGATGTTAGACCTCTGACTCCCCTAGGTGTCGGCCTGATGACAGCCCTTCACTGACGACGTCAGAAGTCAGGGTTCCATTCATGACGCAAACACACTCCACAGGACTGTTGCCCTATTTCCCATTCGAAATTAAAGCCCTATAACGCAAGAGGAATTCACGTTAGATCTTACCAGGATCCCAAATTCTTGTTTCTCGATTGTCACATAGGTGGTGTACCATGTAATTTTCAAATAGGTCCTGAGGGGACCACAGAGTAGTGCTCCTTCCGGGCGGCTCAAACGATATCACCTACAGATATAGGGCTAACCTCACACTGGACTCGACTATGCGCGACTCTGACCACGCGCAACTTGGGTTCTCACATTGGGACCGACTACCCACAGCCTGGGGTCTCAGATTTTTCAGAATTGCATGGTAGCCAGCAACTATTTTCCTCTGCCCGTCTCTAACCATCTCTGTTATACCTGGCGGAAAGCAGCCTGCTATGTCTTTACGCACAACCGGCTCCCACGTTTGCTTTGGTCTTCCCCTGCCCTGGGATCCCGGGTGCCTCCAACAACCTGCATCCCCGTAATGGACTTGGGGAGCTCCTTCTCCCCGCATGGCATGCCCATAACACATCAATCTAGTCTATCATATTTTATGCGATGAACCCCATCCCCGACTATCTCTAATTCAGGGGTGGCAAAACGGCAGCCCTTGAAGCCTAGAACTGCGGCCCGCGCATTCGATACCATGTGGCCTGCCACTCAGAAGCCTAGTGGAAGGGGACAGTACCCCTAGGGCGCAGTTGCAAGGGGACGCCATGGACGCTGTATGGTCCTCATGACAATGCACTCATTTACTATCTGCTCTCGACCCCCCCCCCCACCCATGTACCGCAGCATTAGCATGAAGCACGAAAAACTGGGCATTTGTTTCGCCAAGAAAGCCCCACCGCACGTCGGACGACTGTCATCGTAATCGTACAATACACGCGACTAAAAGTCGCACATAGTCGGCCCTAATGTGAGGCTAGCTTTTGTTTCGTTGGTGTTTTAGGGCCCTTCAACTCCAAGGTCATTGGAGTCCCGTCCACTGAATAACTTCTAGTGCAGAGACTGCACAGACACTACACTATTGCGACAATTATTGGTTATTAGCAGTACCCAGTTTTCGCAAGCGGCCACCCATCTTAGTACTAGCTGGGGTTGCGTTGCTTAACTTCACTGATCAGACGAGAACTGGTTTGTCCAACGCAATAAGCATTCAACATGGGACGTATCGGTAAGAAAGTCTGTAAAATATCCACATGGACTTAATATCCATATAAAGGGCAAGTTATTGGACTGTTGCTTATCATTTCTTGTACCTTAAAGCAAACTAGTCCTTGAATGGGCCACCATCATCACCACCACCTCATCCATTGAATTTAATGAAACATTTCTAAATGATGTCGTAGTACGAAAAGAATCAACCCTCAAGAGTATCATCCTGAAAAGTTTCAATTGATTTAGTAAAAAATTCTGTATTTCGGACAATGGACACTCAACCTGCTGACCTAAAAGACTTGAAATATTTGTGCGTATGTGTGCCTCCCTAGTGAATAGACTACACCTTGCTACTTAATGCCTACCAGGCCAAGAATAGAAATGTCCTCTGGTGAAAATTTTTCTGTTGATGAAAAATCGTTCAGAGTTCGTGATTTGGATTGATGGCATCGCGCACCCACATCTTTTTTTTTCTTCTATGATGACGTAAGGGGCATGAGAAAAGCCACCAACCTCGGCCAGCAGCAACCATACGCACAATGAGTTTGGGAGGGCAGAAAGAAGCATCATACTAATTAACAGAGAGGGTCGGGTCGGGTACCCATTTGCCCCTCTGAATGGACACAGGGTGATATATTGGACATAGATTTTTCTGCAGCCGGTTGCCAGCCAAAGTTGCACCACTACGCTTATTTATCGTCGGTCTAGTGTTCGTTGGGGAATGCTACCAACGCCAGGGGGCGAGCTCCTACACCTGGAAATTTTGCCTCATCTACCCGTTGCGTAGTAGAGAGGGTTCTTTTACGTGCAAGTGCCATCGTACACCCACACCGGACCTCGGTTTTACTTCTCATCCGAAAGAAGGCACACTCGCGGCTTCTCTCTCGCCCGAAAGAAGCCGACCCACCACGGTCCAGTATCGAACCTAGAACTACTGGCGTAGTTGCCGAGCATTTGTGAAATGTTTTAATAAACATATTTTAAGAAAATGTCCTTTCTTCCCCCTCCTTTCCTTTCTCTACTCATACAAGACTTACTAAATAGTAAAGTTATGCTTAGTGAGCTCATTGTGCAGGTTCGATCCCGGCTGACAGTTTTGTGTTTAACGAGGCGATGACAATGGCGCAATCTCACGTGGGTCACATTTCGTTGAGGAAAGTCGTGACCCGAGCTGTCTCCCCTGCCATATAAGAGTGGATCGGCAAAATTCCTAAATGCTAGGATTTTCCCCCTCCTCCTATGTCGGTAAATGACCTCATCGGCAGACAGATCGACTTGGGACGTTAAAAGCGCGACTTCCTGTCAAATGGGAAGTTAAGTCACGATCCAATGTGGTGGCATCTCTCCATGTGCGTGTACATCGGCAAAATTCCCAGAATTGGGAGGATCTTCCCTCTCTCTGGTGCCCGGAAAGTTACCTTCAACGGTAAAGATGCCGACGCGACGTCCCTTACCCGAAAGGGTCACATGTCGACATATTGTGGTTCATGACCATAGCGCCAGTTTCTTACTAAACGATGCTAGAATATGGCATAAGCTGGCAACCAGCTGCACATTGAGGTAACGTTCTGATAAAAGATCAGGGGTGGATCAGTTACTCCCCCCTCAGTGCCTCAATGGGGCGCATATTTCAACTGATGCATGACTCAAATTTGGAACTAATAAGCCATTTCTAAACTGCCAGTCCAACAGTTGCAGTGCAATCTGCAGTTAGCTAAACCACTGAACATGGGACAATGCCTAATGGGCAGTAGAGGACTTATTGCAATTGCTAGCTAGAATTATACAAGGGATTCTGAATCATCATCATCATACCCGTATCTCGCCTGTGGCAGGGTCGGGTCTGCGAGTCCACTGAACATACTCTGACTGGGGTCACCCCAGCCAGGCGTCTGGAACCCACAGGAATATTGGCGAAGTTGTCTGTGGGGATTCCGGCCTACACTAATGCCGGCACCCGTTTTTTGAATTGCTCTCCCTTGATCAGCCCCTGGATTCGCCCTTGTAAAAGATTGGCCTAAGAGTTACACCGAATGGGGTTGGAGGGGGGGGTGTTCGCTAGCGTGAACCCCCGTTGACGCCATAATGGCAAACAACAGAAAAAGGGGGAATGATAATTCAATCCATTCTTAATACGTTTCGGAAATGGCGTCAGACGATGATGTAGACAGGAAGTGAATACTCATGTTGTTGACTTATCAGAGATTGTTATTTACGTCGGCGGTGTAGCCGACGATAACAGCGCGCCGTCGTGGTCGTCGCCATTTCAAGACAAAGCATCGAGAAAACAACCAAACAAAAACACAACACCATTACTAATACTAAATTATGGTAGGCATATATAACGCTAATGATGATCATCGTCTCTCTCTCTTTAGCATCCTTCTGCATCTCCTTGTCAGTTTCTTAAGAAGCCGTTTATCATCCTCCTATTTTATCCTCCTTTCGCCTTGCACTGTCTTCTTTCTGACACAATCCCACCGCAGTCACGAACTCTTATCCTCCCCATGCACACATTCGTCGTCCTTAAGGCTGTATATTTCCACATCTCGATAAACGAATATGTTACTACTTTGATACGGAACTTACAACTGCGTACGAAATTATTCAGACAAATGTCAGACATCATGATCTTAAATTCCATCACGACAGAACGGATATGGAAACTAATAATGGGAACAATGGATTTTGGTAGTTCTTTTCTGTGTTGTCGGTTGGTCCTACTCTCCCCCTTCCTTAATTCCCTTCCACGACTTTCATTTAACAGGATAAAGATGAGGGTGAATAATTAAATAATTATATTCATAATTCCTTACGTCCCCCAATGTTAATCCTTTATTTATCTAGCACTTGAAGTCTTTATTTTAAACCGTAAATATTTCATAAATGAATCGATGTGTTGTACACGACGACATAGATTCGATCCCTTGTAACTAAAATCTTACATCATTTTTAAGTCTTTTCCTGTTTGTGGCAGAGCCGGGTATCCATTTGTACCACTGAAACCGGGAACGCACAGGCGAACAATTGAACGGCACTTTACACAGTCGGCTACTGACCTAAAGCTGCGACTTATTCATTAGGACAATTTCGGTCACCGATGCCAGAGGACGAGTTCCTACACCTCGGTTGTTGTTGCTGTTTGTTGGTGTTTTAGGGCCCTTCAACTATAAAGGTCATTAGAGCCCCGGCCACAGCATAGTTCTTATGCAGAGACTGCACAGACACTACACTATGGCGACGATTTCAGTTTTTCCAAGCGGCCACCCATGTTAGTACTAGCTGGGGTTGCGCTACTTAACTTCAGTGATCAGACGATAACTAGTGTATCCAACGCAATTCGCCGCTCCCTCCTACACCTGGGAATTTCGATGTTGTTTTAAGCGCAGTGGTGATATTGGGCACACTACACATTTCTCATCCGACGGAAGGAGCACTCTGGGGGTTTCTCTCTCTTGAAAGAAGCCACTAGCCTTGGCCAACATCACACCCGTAACTGTGGACACGAGTCAGACGCACTGCCTCTGCACCTCTGAGCCATGCTCATATAACAATATAATATATCCGGACATCTTTAGTCAGATTCAGGATACTAGATGGTTGCTTCAAGCAAACCCTCATTAATGACTCACTGATAATGTGAAAGTTAAAGGTTCGATTCTGGCCGATTTCAAAAGCGCAGGGGTACGTTACCGTCTGAATGGAAACAAAATAATCATGTGACTCCTTGCATTATTTGTATGCACAGAAAATTCCCAGGCGTAGGACCAAAAAGTGACTCTCCCAGAGGGAAGCTAGGTTGACGTTAAACAAGCGACAGGTTGTCGTCAGTTAGCTAAAATAACATCCTTCAACAGCTAGCCCTTGTGTTTCTGCTATCAAATAACTGATACTGCCATAGGCGGTAAGAGGGTTAGATATGCTGATAATCTACAGCATATCTACTGTCGTATGATAAGATAGGAGCCTATTGTAACCTGGGATGTTACACAAAGTGGCTAAAAGGATTATGAAATTAGGTTGGTAAAATCATCGTCCATCAGCTCCAGCAATCTCAGCTAACAAATTCGCTCCCGTAGACCTATTTCGTCTCCCTCTTAACCTTCCTGAGCGACGAACTGCGTTGGGCACACCAGTTCTCGTCTGATCACTGAAGTTAAGCAGCGCAACCCCAGCTAGTACTGACATTGGTGGCAGCTTGGGAAAACTGGGTACTGCTAGTACCCAAAAGTCGTCGCATTAGTGTAGTGTCTGTGCAGTCTCTGCATAAGAACTATGCTGTGGACGGGGCTCTAATGTCCCTGTAGTTGTAGCCGGCTGCCAACGTAATGCTGCAACTCCCATGCTTATTTTTCTTAGTTGGAATTTTTCCTCCACTGACGCCAGGGTGTGAGCTTCTCATAGGACGGACGGTGCTTACAATAATGCAAGGTATATTAAGCCATATTTCAACTCTGAAGGATTTCATTTCCAGAATTAGTCAGAATCGAACCTGCACAAACAATCGTGATTTAAATACCCAGCGTCTCTGCGCCAGCAGAATTTTGTTTTCTAAAAGCAGCTTGTTTCTTGTCCCGTAAATATGTGTCAAAGGGGTGGAAACGCAATGAGGATAACAGCCCCTTTTAATTTTTACTGGTCGCCCCCGCAAGTTGTGGTCCCCTACGTTTACTGTTCATCGAATGCCTAAGAACTGAAACATGAAAACTTGTTATGTAAAAGACAACGTAGAAATATGTCGAGAAAAGAGTTGAAGAGGCTGCCAGGGGGGATGGAGGATTGGGGAGGGGTAGTGGCAATAGAAGACTATCTTCGATAAGTAATCAAACCTCCCCCGCACCCGTCTTTCCTTAAGTTCTTTCAATATAATAAATGAATAAAAACGTCACCGAAATCCCAGATGACGATAGACGGGCATCATCAGATGACGTGGAGACAAATTTGTGTCGAAAGGGGAAGGACAAAAGTAGCCAGAGGATTAAGGGGCGGAAGAAATGATCAAATGGAACCAAGGTAACATTAACTTATGTTACTTTGGTTCCATTTCATCACCTTGTTTTTCTAGGCCAGTGGGCTTGTCCTTTGCCCTCAGACATTATGCTAAATTCATTTGAGCATGAAAGAGGATGAAACGCATCCCGCTGTCCACCTTCGCTCCTAGTCATACCCAGTGTTTTTCTCATCGAAATTGAATGAAATTCTAGCAACTTGAACAAATTTGAAGTAGCAGAAAAATTACATTTCTCCTGAGGATTTACTTGTTTCCAACATTTTATAAAGAAATTCAAGCAGCCTTCTTGTCTAGCATCGTCATCATTCCTAACCCTTTTGCTGCGCATAGCCCTGTGTGACATGTACAATGTCACTTGCACTTAAAAGAACCCTTTCTTCCAACCTACGTGAAGATTGGTAAAATTCCCAGGTGTAACAGCTCGCCCCCCCTGGCGTGGGTACATTAACTTTCAGCTGCAGAAAAGTCGACGTTAAATAGCCAAACCTCTTCACGCATGGTCGAGTAACCATTTCTTCCGTTCAAACGAGGAACACACTGGCACATGGATGTCCACAGAGCAAGGGGGCTAATGAGGCACTTGACCCTTTCGGATCGAAACCATTGCCCTTGGATACACAAGGAACATTATTTCCAAGCTTTGCACCATGCATGGGTGATCTGTTGAACGCTGTTTCTATAACAGCCGGCTGCCGAACCAATATTGCAACTCAGTACTTATTTAACGTCTGCTAACTCTTTTTGGAAGGGGCATTGTCGACCGTCGACGCAAGGGGGGGGGGCTAGCTCCTACAGTTGACAATTTTGCTGATCTATACGTAAATTTCAGACTATACAGAAAGGGTTCTTTTACAAACATTGTACACATAACACGGGTTCACAACTTCCGCACTTAGGACGAAAGGCACATCTGTGAACTTCCTGAGAAGCCATGTGCCTGCAACCATGGACGTACGCTTTTCACTAACCGTTTTCCCGCCTATGGAAGGATCGGGTGCCCATTTCAGTCCCACTGAGAGATATGAACAACTGTTGGACGGTATTTTATGCAGCCGGCAGCCGACCGTCAACCAAATATTGTTGGCCTATTTTTTCTTCGTTGGGACACTTGTCTCATACCAAAAACCACTTGGAGAGATCCTGTACCCTGCACCTGGACAATTTCTCGGGTATTAGATGATGGGTTATCATCCTGTGTGCAATTACAACAGGATCTAGATAGGATTTACAATTAGTGCATAAAATGGGAATTGCCATTAAAGCTGCAGAAGTGTAGGATGCTCACGATATCCAGATCTAGGAAGCTACTTGATTTTGATTACCAGATACAGTAGGTGGAGTTAGGGTTAAGAGGGTTGTAACCCATAAACACCTTGGAGTTATCTGGGGAGCGGCGAGTTGCGTTGAACACACCAGTTCTCGTCTGATCACTGAAGTTAAGCAACGCAAGCCCAGTTAGTACTGACATGGGTGGTCGCTCAGGAAAGCTGGGTACTGCTAATACCCAATAATCGTCACATTAGTGTAGTGTCTGTGCAGTATATGCATTAGAACTATACAGTGGACGGGTCTCTAATTACCTTGTAGTTGACGGGACCTTAAACTCCAACAAACAAACAATTGGAGTTATCTTAAATGGTCTAGGTAATTGGAAGTGATTGGGAGGGCTGGTCAAATCCTCCGTCTGATTAGTAGGGTCCTTGGGGATAGCACAAAGGAGGTAAAAGAAACAGCATATATTTCAATGGTACGCCCAATTTTGGAGTATGGCAGTCCAATTTGGTTCCCCTTCAGACAGAACTTATCTTGGAAGGTTGAAAGGATCCAAAGGAGGGCAGCAAGAATTGTACTCCACAGGTTTTCTCACAGGGAGAGTGTGTCTGCCAATATTAGGGAACTAGAGTGGGACACACTAAGCCAGAGGCATATATCTCACAATATTAGCCTTTTTTATCAGACTGCTGCTGCTGGGATGTAATGGACCTCTGGCTGGAAGTGAGTCCCCAGCTGAGTATAAGGGGAGAAAGGATCATCCATATAAATTGAAAAGATAAGGGCACAGACAGACTCATACTACTGGCCATTTTTGCCAAGGGTCATTCGACAATGAAATGACCTTGGAGAGGATAAGGTGCAGGGCTTCATCAAAGGAAAGCCGACCATTGCTAGTATTGTGAGGGGGGAGGCACCTGAATTATTGCCTAGGGTTTTAGGAGTATTATGGTATCATAAGTAGGATTGAGAGTTAGTCTCTCCACTGCCATATTGGCCAAAGAAAAGGCTGCTTGCAGTGCGGTAAATTAGAATTAGAATTTGACGAACTAGACGTATATTTAATTCCAGGTAGTGAGGGTTCATTTATGTGACTATCACATCGTACATGACACATAGCTGCAACTTTTCCATCTGACAGAAGAAGTAAAGAATTCAGCCGCCTTAGTTCAGGATCGAAACTTGAACCACTGACACATGAGTTCAGCACACTACCTCTGGGACACTGAAGGGGGAAGGCCCCATTTCACCACAATTAATTTTTTCCTCCGCAGAATTTGAAAGTTCATTTTGATTTGTTGTAGGGAGAAAAAAACGAAAACCAAATTTCTATATAGAAATTCGAGAATAGAAAATATGACGGCAGTTATTCATTGTCTCATTTGACAATATATACATACTGTATATAGATTTTCTACCACCCATCTTACATATGTCTTTTTATTCAATCTTCTTTCCAAAATAATAATACCGATGACATACGAAGGAGGGGAGAAGAAAAAGGAGGATCGCATTGAAGATCAAAAATATGAAAAGGTCGACGAAAGGACCTCTTTTCTGTGCATTTACCTTCTAGTCTCACCACCCAAAACACATAGAAGCATCTGTATTCATCACTACCCACTACCAACATCTTTTCTTCTTCACTGTCTGCTTGCCTTCATTTGTAAAGGCAGTGGTTTTTTTCCTGTGGTAAGAGTCTCACCAGACTAGGATAAGCCTCATGATTTCTATCAAAATTCGGCAGATTTAAAATGAATCGGAAAAATATGATAGTAGCAAACTATCTTCGAAAGGATTAATTGTAAGTCGAAACTGAATGTTTCTCATATGATATATGCATATCTTGAGGTAGTTGTTGTTTTATAAAAATATATATGTATATAAGCAAGATTTATTTTAAAGACTGAATACAGTACTGAATTAAGATAGGGGAGGAGACTAGGGGGTTTGAATTTGGGCTTCAACTCCTCCTCCCATCCATATATGCAACTTCCCACCCTAACTTTGAAGATAAGATTATTATCATTATAAGAGACTTTTCTACATTTATTGTTATTACCACTCTTGCCATGACTATATTCAAATTCAATCTTGAAATTACAATATTTCTCCCCTTCCTCCACTCTCTTAGCCCCCCCGTTCTTTACGCGGCTCTCCTCTGCTCCATATGTGCCCCGCACGTCACAACCTTGCTCTACACTCTCTTTAGCATCATTCTGACTACACATCTAATCTTCTCGACATCAACTACTTCTATCTGGAAACCCTTACCAATCTTAATATATATTTTAAATATGAGGGACATTCAAATCCCTCACCTCAGATTTATTATATATAGCCTATGGCGGGATGGAATTGGGGATCTTAAGTTAAAAAATACCCTTCTCGTGTGACTAGCGGATTACCTTTGATCCTTAATGTCAGTAGCTTTATGAATTCTGCATAAAGCTTCAGGAAAGCTGACTGAGGAGAAGGGTAGGGTTGAGGGCAAAGACAAGGGAACTAAAGAGGGAGATAAAGTGATGTTTGGGAGGGGGAGAAGAGAACATATCGTTGAACCATTTTTCCGCTCAAAATGGGTTATACAGTACGTACCTACAAGATTAATCAGTAAACCGACTCTCCATCATTTCTGCGTTAAAAAGATGATCATTTTGGGGATGGCAGTGACTTCTAGAAGTGGAGGCGGAGGGATGGGAAACATAGGGGACTAGATGCCTTCTGCGGCAGAGAAGAAAATTGAGCGGGTGGAATTTAGAACACTCAGCTAATGAAATCATGACTAACACAATCGAGTTTAAAATATTTGAATACCTATTCTGTTACTTCCATTGTGTTTTTCTTTTGGCAATGGGGAGAGGTACAGATGGAACAGATCATCGGGGGAAGGGGTGGCTAAAGATAAGGATTTGTTGATTGCCAAGTTGCATTGGACACACCAGTTCTCGTGAGATCACTGAAGTTAAGCAGCGCAAGCCCACGTTAGTACCAACATGGGTGGTTGGTAAAGAACGTTGGATGCTGCAAATTTCCCCTCTCCTACGTCCTATACACCTACCTCCTAATCTCCCGCCAGCAGCCTCCTAAGGGTTTGGCCTGTTATGGCTGATTGGCTTACTCCCCAACATAATGAAATTAATCACATCAAATCTAAATCTAACGCAATGTCCACTACCTTGTTTATCCACGCCTGAAGACCAAGAACTTTTTATTTACAAAGAAATGGGCAGAGGGACCAAATTCATCAATTCACTTAAAGGACCTCTGAATCTGAAGTTCAATTGCTAACGATGACCTCTGGCGAAAATGGGTAAGTGAGGCACGATTAGGTCCTACAGCGATTATTAATTCCCATCCGATATAAAGTAAAGATTCTTTGCGTCTGAAAACAAGCCAGGGGTCTAGACGCGAGAATCGTACCAAGACACCAAAAACTTTCAAGGGACACCACAGCGCGATTACTTTCTATATTCGGTTATTTAACATCGGCCTGTCAGCTGTGATGGTCATTTTCGGCCCTCCTACATCCGAGGAATTTATCAATTTAAACACTTCCTTTCCACGAAGAAGATTCTCTCTTATAATCCCTCGAGTCTGAACGAGGAGATTGGGATCTGCTGGGTTAGCTCTGAATTAGAATCGAACCTACGAACTGGAGAATCAAGCAGGTCTGCCGTAAGTTAATCCGTCGCCCCTTAAAGCATAAATTTAACTCAAAGGCGGCTTCGGAGTTGCGGCAAGTGAACTGCCCTACTACTTTAACAGATAAACCTGACAAGGAGCACTTAAGGAAGTGAGTGAGCCGTCCCTCAAGGATGGACAAGTAAACGTCAGAAATTCTTAATTCGATGCAGAAATTAAAAATTCATAAGTAAAAATGGACAAGACGAATTAGAAATGACGTCGATGACACGTGACAGCAAAGGGACGGACCATCCAGCCTCGTCAATCCTAACATAAGAAGATCAGCTTGAAAGGAAGGATGATGTGCTCTGACTTTTTCTTCTCATCTTCTGCTCCACATTTCAGGAACACACCCATCATGGGATCCTCTGGGCTGGGATTTTGACAGTCGTCTCTTTTTTTAAGTTTGTCTTCCTCCCTTCACTCAAGTTTGCTTTTTGGGACAGCCTCCCCTTCCCTCTGCGATTATGATGCCATTGAATCACACAGTCGTCAATTTCTTAGTCTCAAGAGCAATCAGACACGCGACCTGCACATCTAACAAGTTTTATTATGTCACTGTTCACAGATGGCAACCAGCAGGGTCCCATTATAGGAAATACTATTACTAAACGACAGATGGCGCACGCAATCGACACTCCATCATCACTCTTTGATCATTTAGAAAGGTGACAGTTAAAGTGGTGATGGCGATACTTTGAGAAACTGCACAGATTGAATAGATTATGTGTTTAGCGGGGGTAAACTAAAGATGGCTAGGGATCAGAAATAGGGAAGAAGAAGAAATGCGTGAACGATTTGTTTTTTTTTTTTGGCAAGGGTGAAGGACGAGAAAGAAAATGGACAATATTTTTATTCTGCTGTCGTCTCCCAAACTAAGTATTTTATCCAAAGAGCAAAAACGTGATAAAATGATAATGGAGGAGATAACTGCAATTGAAAGATCTCAAAAAACTACCCCTACCCCTTTTTTTCCGGAAAAAAGATGTACCAATGTCCCCACTACTGTCTTGAATGATATCAATCCACATACAAAGGAGGTCTGTCTCTAAGGCGGAAAAATTTTTTGATCTTAATTCTTAAACTCTATTATTTCCTTGGATATCATCCTGTAATCCATATTTATCCTCCCTCTAAATTTTTGTCAAGCCGCAGTCTGTTTCTTCCTTCCGGAATACGTGCTATTGCGGAAGTAGAGCGAGGTACTTCCGTAGTGATTAATATTAGATGCTAAATTCAAAGTCGGATCTAGTTCCAACAAACTGCCAATAAGGTTATTAACTCACCTGAACACTTATCTTAACCTGCGCACTCATCTGAAGAGAATTAAGTTTAAAAGATCTCAACCAGGCGCGAACCTCTGCCCCATCCACACACACATTACATGCTGATCGACCACCATCACATTTATCACCTGTACCCTTCGTTGGGCTGTGTGCTTTATTGCCCCGTTGAAACTGAGAACACTCCCAGCCGGTGGCTACAGAAAATGATGCAACCCCTTGTTTGTATAACGTTGGCCTATTAAAGTTATCGAGGATACCTCAGGTAGAAAGATTTCGGTTAGGTCCGTATGGGGTGCGCAGCGATTCCACGTTCGACCCAGAACCATGGTGGTTTGGCTTCTTTAGGACAGGAGAGATGTCCTCACAACCCTACTAGATGGAACAAAACATACGTAGTTGGGCAAAATATCCAGGCAGTGCCGGCGCGAGCTTTTGCAAGGCCGGGTTCAAAAATATTTTGCGGCCCCTTTTTTACAGTTTGTAATATAGAGGCCCGCGAGCGGGGACAGGTTCGGCGAACGCACTGAATCAGCCTCGCGTAAGGCCCTGTATCCAGGGTTGGAACTCGCCCTTTTGCTTCGATGGAGTAAAAGTGCCCCAACAAAGAAACAGAGGCGGGCGATAAATAAGCATAGAGGTTGAAGCATTATTCGTGTGTCGCAATGGGATAAAAATGGGCACCCAATCCTGCCATAGGCGGGGAAAAAGGTTACCGATAATGATTAGAGTTCTTTTACGTGCAGTTATGATATCGCACAAGCCACACAGGGGCAAAGCATTAACTTCCCATCCGAAATAAATAATATTTTTTGGAAACCCCTTCACTCTCTCTCGTATCCATCTATTACGGCCCGTATCCTGTAATTATGGATTCACGAAGTCAAGTAGGCTACCCACTGAGCTACCTTTTTCTGCTGGCGTGCCAAAAATTTAAACCAAAATTTACTAACGCAGCCTCCTAAGGATTCATCCTGTTATGGTTGCTTGGCTTGCTCCCCAACCCGTGAAACTAATCCAGAGTCCAGAAAAAGATACAGTAGTGTGCTAAAGGAATATATAGTAGGGTATTCTTACTTCCGGTTTGTTACGGGAAATGGAAATTTCACCAATTTAATTGGTAGTACGCTCGGCAACTGCGTCAGTAGTTCTAGGTTCGATACTGGACCTAGGCGGGCTGGCTTCTTTTGGGGGGACGGGCAAAGGCCTTAAGTGCGCCTCCTTTCGGATGACAAGTAAAACCGAAGTCCCGTGTGGTGTAAGATGGCATTTTTATGTAAAACAACCCTCTCTACTTTGCAACGGATAGATGAGGCAAAAGTTTTCAGGTTCAGGAGCTCGCCCCTAGCGCCGGTGGGTGGAATGCCCCAACGAACACTAGACCGAAGATAAATAAACGTAGGGGTTGCAACTTTGGTCGGCAGTCCAGTATATCGCCCCTGTGTCCATTCAGAGGGACAAGATGGGTGCCCGACCCTGCCATAGGCGGGGAAAAGGGTTAGGAGTTGCAGATTGGTTTGGCTTTATAAACTGTAGGTTACCCTGTACATGTACCTACCACGTGCCAACAAAACTGCTCTACGTGCCATAGGTTCGCCACCCCTGCATTAGTCTGAGGAGTGGGAAAGGGATCATTCCGGCCAACAACCTATAGGTTTCAAACTTGAAATAACTGGAGTTGCTTACTGATGACCTCTTAAAACCGGAAATGCATATGTCGTAGGGGAAGAGAAAGTGTAGATGGGGGTATGTTGGAGCTTGCCACCGTCTGCTTTTCTCTGAAGGGCGGACCACAGTATGCAACCTACATCCATCAATTCAGAATGCAAATGCACAAATCATTTAAAACACGAACGCATAAATAAACCATAGAAAGTGCAGATTAAACATGCACGCGCCACCTGGTGTTGAGTCCTGAAGATTTAATCATCACTGTATTAAATACCAATTTATTATAGAAAATTTAATCTCAGCGACGACATTTTTTTTTGCTGTTGTTAAAAATAAGTATGATGTAAAACTGTACATGAAAAAAAAAAACAAGAATCTGAAAGGGGTTGGGGAGCTGACAATGGACCATGTGGCACTGCTGCTAATGGTGCTAAAACTCGGTGAACCTTTAATACTGTTTAATCTTATTTAATGGATGGAAAAGCGCATCAACACATTGTTGCGCCGTGTAGATGAAAAAACATTCCAGATGATGGATGCAGCGGCGGCGAGAAATACCACGCCACCTATGGAGGAAATTTTTTTAATTTTCTTATCCACTTAAGTTATGAGCACATTTTATAATGACACCATGTCCACTGATAATGATACTGGCTTATATGGTCCTCTCTAAAATCTCATTCAGAGCCTCCCAACCCCTAGACCCCAATAGCTATCTTGTCCTCGATCCCAATAACTTTCCTCTTCTTTACCCTAACATACAGTCCGAAAGCAAACACGATTTCAACTCTCCCTTTCAATTATTTATCACCCTTCACGGTGTCCCCTTTCCGGTTTGGCCCTCATCCCATCCCTTAAACTACAGATTAAGCACATATCACCTCCAGGCGAATAAATTCGGATTAATAAGTGAGATTAATGAATTCAAACAGAAAATCGAAGCCGTCAAAGTGCAGAAAGAAAACCTGCAAACCGTGCAGATATAAACACAGACGAGCAGCTGACACACTGCACACGTGACCTGGCGGCCACGATGCATGCCAGTCACCCATCCCTCCTATTCCCCCACCTATCTCGATAAGGAGGTTGTACACGTGCATCATGTATTGCCATCTGTCCAAAAAGAGTATGGTTGCATGAGTAAGTAGGCCTTGGTCATTTGAGGCGGAACGAATTACTTTCGCGGGCTCGACCCCTGACCCTTTCAATAATAATTGGCTTCTACCCTGTTACTGATGATTCTAATTCTCAGAATTATCACGGGCCTTACTTCGAAGTTGTGGTCCTATGCAGCAGATAGTGTGGCTACAGGCTTTTCCTTCTTAATAATACGATTGTAGACACAGTTGCCCCAATGCTTCCCCACATGGGATTCTCCAGAAATTTCTGACATCCAATTGGAGGTCAGGATTAGTGTAGTTAGTCCCCGGAGGTGGCAATTATGACACTGTACACACCGCACGAGGTAACAGTTTTATTTCACATTCCAGAAGAAAGGTGCAAGAAGTCACCTGATGAAGCCAGGGTCAGCACTTAGCCCATACCTATTCACCCTAGTAATGGATGAGCTGCTGACGAGAATAGAGGAATGGGCCCCCAGTGCCTGGTATTTGCAGATGATGTGGGAAGGCTTGAGGATTCCAAGGAGGATGAACAAAAGGGCCTACAGGACATTAAAACAGCAATGGCAGGAGGGGGCCTTAAGGTGAACATGAGGAAGACTGAGTACTTAGCTTTAAATTTTAGTGGCCAGGGGCAAGAGGGGGATTTTCGTTGTGGGGGAGAGGGGATCCCAGTGGTGTAGGAGTTTCGCTATCTAGGATCAGTTTTCCAGAGTAATGGGGAGATTGATTCTGACGTGACCCGTAGGATTAATGCAGGATGGCTGAAGTGGAGACGGGCAAGTGAGGTCCTGTGTGACCGCAGGGTCCCAATAAAGTTGAAAGGCAAAGTTTACAGAACTGTCGTTTGTTGTGTGGCTCAGAGTGTTGGGCAGTTAGGAAGAACCATGAAAGGCAAATGTAAGTGGCTGAGATGCGAATGCTGCGCTACATGTGTGGGGTGTCAGGATCTTACAGAATCCGAAACAATAACGTTAGAGGTAGCGTGGGGTGAGAGAAAATCGTTTGAGGTGGTATGGGTATGTGATGAGGAGTGGAGAGGAGGAACGTATTAGGTCCAGTGTGGGACTGCAGGTAATTGGGGGCAGCAGGGGTAGAGGATGACAAAAACGGACGTGGGAGCAGGTGGTGCAAAGGGATATGGAGGCGTGTGGGGTAGAGGAGGACTTGGTGGGGGATAGGGGGAAGTGGTGGTCAGAATCGAGCCTGTACTCCTGAATCAGCGTCTGAGCCCTTGAGGCAAGCCTATAAAATAGAGGTAGCCGAATACAGATGAATAACAACGTCTTCAGTTTTATCTGGTAATCGAAGGTTAGTCATGTCTCGATCCCCTCTCTGTCCGTTTTATTACCGATCGTTACATGAAACACCTCCTTTATTTTTATGCCCTTCTAACTGTTAAGAAAGGGATTCGAGAGAGGTTTGTCGTAATCATGTTTTCCCCTTAGAAGCAGGAGCTCCGTTGTCAAAAAAGGTATCCTATCAACACAGTTGCCCTGACAACTCGCTGATAAATACGGTCAGTGATGGATTATTGAAAATCTTGTATTTCGACTAAAACTATCTATTTTTTGCTGCGTAGTGAGGGGAGATAGAAAGGGACGAGTCGGGAGGTAGCAGGCCCAGTCCCTGATGATCCGGGTGTCGGGAACAGTCTCACAAGTGAACAACGACCATCACTAAGGTGCAGGGGAAACACTTGGGAATTGCTTACTCCCTTCATGACATTGCAACAGTTTTCGGCGGACTGGGGAAGAAGAAATATGGCGTCGACAGTGGTGGCCACCTCTCTTCTCTTGAATTTTCCTAACCTAACCAACGTCATCCCCAGCAACTAAGTTATATGAGAGATCACCTACGTCAACATTTTGAAACAAAATTCCAAGAGCGCCTCAAGTAGAATAAATTAGTTATACAAATATAACGACTATCTTCCTGCGGTGTGGGGATGGCGGTAGAAAATTCTGCCTTTAAGGGAGAGAGAGGAGGGAAGGAACTAAAGATGGAGTGGAAACCAGGGATGAATGCAACGGGTCTTTCAGTGAGGATGAAGTCCTTGCTTTTCAAGATCAATACAACAAGGTAGTCAAAGGCAACTAACTTGTAAAAGTCTGCACAAGTCACAGGAAAGAAAAGCATTTAATGTAGGCAACGAAACCCCTTATTAAGAGATAATTAACAAACTTGTTGCTATCATAATTAGCTGTCGGTAGGCAAGTCGCGTCGTCGTTGTTAAGACTTCACCCACTCTCACACAGCCCTTAGAGGTAACTCGCCTGATGTTCATTGCGTGACATTTTAAACTTGGTCACTGGCCACGAAAACAGCTCAATGGCTTTGGTTCGATGGTGTCTTCGGGCCCTTCAACTACATAGTTCTAATGCAGAGACTGCACAGACACTAAACTAATGCGGCGATTTTGGGGTATTAGCGGTACCCAGGTTTCCCAACACGCCACCCACGTCAGTACTAGTTGGGGTTGCGTTGCTTAACTTCAGTGATCAGACGAGAACTGGTGTGTCCAACGCAATAAGCCGCTCTACGTAGCTCGTGGTGAGCATGGCTCAATCCGAGTGAAATGTGGAAGAGCAACTTCCGTCCCGAATTGGAAGACAAAAAGGGCTGTATCCTGAGATGCAAAGTGCACGATGTCACTAGCACTAAGACCAACCCGTTCTACGAGGAAAAACAAATGATCAACAACAACAAAAATCCGTCGGCTGGCGAATTCCGGTGGATATGCGTTTTAGCGTGCCGCCCTCGTGAGATTAGCGTGTAGGTTCGAATCTAGCGAAGGTCTATGTACATATGCTAGTCTTTATGGTCCTTACAAGGAAATGGAATCAGGTATGTGTACTGAACCGGCTGTCGACTTAATACTACGACCCCTTATTTTTCTCGTTGATCTACACGTAAGTTATTTCGCTTACTCCATGCAGAAGAGACTATTCCTCAGGGATGATATCTTATGCATACAAAAGCAAGCAACTCCTAACCCTTTTCCCGCCGATGGCAGGGTCGGGTACCCATTTGTCCCTCTGAATGGACACAAGGTGATATATTGGCCATAGTGTTTTTCTGCAGCCGGTTGCAGGCCAAAGCTGCACCCCTCGGTCTAGTGTTCGTTGGGGAATGCTACCGACGCCACGGGGCGAGCTCCTACACCAGGATATTTTGCCTCATCTACCCGTTGCGTAGTAGAGAGGGTTCTTTTACGTGCAAGTGCCATCGTACACCCACACGGGACCTCGGTTTTACTTCTCATCCGAAACAAGGCACACTCGCGGCCTCTCTCTCTCTCTCTCGCTCGAAAGAAGCCAACCCACCTCGGTGCAGTATCGAACCTAGAACTACTGACGCATTTGCCAAGCGTGCTGACCAATACGCCACTGCGGCGGGCTCTTGCATCCCACAGGGAATAAATTCCCACCCGAGGATCGAACCCGTACTACTACTACTGAAGCCGCAAGCATCATTTTAGCCATAGGCAGTTGTGTCACGTACCTGCCTTGATGGCGCAGAGGTAGCGGGGCCGTCTATCGGATGGGAAGTAAGCCCGTGGCATCATATGCAGGTGAAAGAACCATCTCTACTATGCAAATGGTAGCAACAAAGCAACTCCTAACCCTTTTCCCGCCTATGGCAGGGTCGGGTACCCATTTGTCCCTCTGAATGGACACAGGGTGATATATTGGACATAGTTTTTTCTGCAGCCGGTTGCCGGCCAAAGCTGCACCCCTACGCTTATTTATCGTCGGTCTAGTGTTCATTGGGGAATGCTACCGACGCCAGGGGGCGAGCTCCTACACCTGGAAATTTTTGCCTCATCTACCCGTTGCGTAGTAGAGAGGTAGATGAGGCAAAATTTCCTGGTGTAGAAGCTCGCCTCCTGGTGACAGTGGAGTACCCTGTCGAACAGTAGGTGGACGATAAATAAACAGAGGGGGGTCGCAACATCGGTCGGCAGCCGGCTGCGTAAAGACACCGTTCAAAGATCGCCCATGTATCCATTCAGAGGGACAAGATGGGTACCCTGACCCTGTCATAGGCGGGAAAACGGTAAGCAGCTGCTTTGCTTGTTGCACTTGTGCCACATATGATAGGACTACCTGTGGCACATAGAAAGCAAGTTCGACTCAAAGTTGCCAACTCCACAGTGAGATCGAGACCTGGAAAATTATGCCTTTGAGAGAGAGGAAAAGCGGCAGGCAAAGTTCCCGCCTTCAAGGGGAAATCAAGAGGTAATTACAGAAGGTGCTACTGTAGTGCAATATATGAGTGATGTACTAAAGGGTTGAGTGTAGAGAGAGAAGGGAGTCAGCTAAATTAGTAGAAGGAGGTGCAGGGGAGCATCGCCTTCTCCCTTCCAAGCCAGTAATATATTAAAAATACAAAGGGCGCTTAACTTACAGGCAATTATTCAACAGGGTAACAAAAAAATATTTTAAAGTCAAACAAAAACATTAATGAGTACGTTTTGCTCGCATAATCCCGAACTTCCGCCGACATGATGAGAACCGACTTGGGGGGAAAATATATTTTTCCACTTCTAATTAGAATAATAATAGTCGAAATGAGAGCAAAGAGATATAACTGGAGCGTCATTAGTAAATTGTTCACAAAGAAAATACATTTTCTTCGAGATTCCGCTCCGCCTTTGCCTCGTCGATGGAAAGGAAAGGTGGTCCAGGGTACTTTTCCGCTCCTAATCACGTTAATTAGGTTATAATGCACGCACTGCCACAATAAATATCCCCACACGGGAGCAAAGGGTGTCATGATTATCAGCGCCATCTATTACAGAAAAAAACAAACTTAAGAGCTAAGCATAACAAGCAGTGCCTCCAACCTCTTGTTTGTGCTGCAGTTAGCTTAGCTGCCTGCTTTTATCTAAGGGCCTCCTAGAGCACCACCAAGACGTCAGATTCGATTTCAAAACTGAAAATAACAAGAAATTCAAATCTTCTACTTCGTTAACCACTGCCGTTTCTTTCTTTTACAAAAGCAACATTCAAAATGAAAATGCCAAATGCAAATCCAGGGTCAGGCTCTTATTATAATGAGATTGTCTAATAATAATCGCCCGTGGGCTGAAGGATAAGATCAAATCCTGAAACTCAAGGCCTTCAGCTCCGGAGAGGAAGAGGGACGGATCAGGTAGGAAAAAAAAACTTAATACGAGATGGTAAATGTCAAACAAAACATACTCTTACGGTTTTAATCTCGTTTATTTAACGTCGGGCAGTCAGCTCTGAGCATGGGTCACTTGACCCAACGCTAGGGGTCGAGATGGTTGTTGATATGCAATTTCTTTTATCATTCTTTTTTAAAAAATTTTGTTTTGGACGTTAAATCGTGTGCACCACCTGAAGGAAGTACGGGAGAGGGGGCATCCTTCTCTCCAGAAAGAAATGAGTTGCATTGGACACACAAGTTAAGTAACGCAGCCCACGTTAGTACTGACATGGGTGGTCGGTTTAACATTGGGTGCTGCTAATTTCCCTTCTTCTATATCACCTACACCTATCCCCTCTCACCCGCGAGCAGCTTCCGTAAGGTTCGGCCCGTTGTGGCTGCTTGGTCAATTCCCCAACCCGTTAATCTAACATACTAACAATACTCGTCTTGGTCAGGGTTAGCTAGTCAGAGTCTAGCCCAGTGATGGCGAACCTGTGACCCACCGTGCAATTTTAAGTGATCCGAACGTGAATCATATCTAGTTTATCGTCTCATAGTGTGTGTGGGCTAGAACCCGCGGACCCAACCTTGCCACAGACGGGATAACTGACCCGCGGACAACTTTCTGATTTTTTTTTTCGTGTTATTGTGACCCGTCTTCAAAAAATGGTTCGCCACCACTGGTCTAGCCTTTGGACCGGGGTTGGACCTGCAGATCACAGACAACCACCGATGACGTACGCTACCACTGGGTCATCGGGCGAGCTCATGAATCCGTGGAGTCATAACTGACCACAAATGATTGATAAGCCGGACGTGAGGGGATCGTTGGCTTATGGACAATGAGGGCGTCGATGACGGCGGCAGCGGACAAAACTCGTCCGGTGAAACCTTTAATTAGGTTTTCGCGAAAGTAGAAGCCGTTGACCACAAACATCATCAGGAGCAATCATTTATCAGTTGAGGCCAATTGGGTCGACAGCTGACCGATCACAAAGGCCGTTTGAACGCGACGGATTTCTCGTCCACATGGTTCCCAAAGGAATTATCAATGCACACACCGAAGACCGCTACCAGCCTGTTTGTCCACGTTACCGCATTCCGTTTTCCATGCTCCCGAACCATCGACCCACCCCCTCTTCCGAATTAATCATTTTGCTTTTGCAATTCAGATAAATTATAAAATGACTCGACAAGTAGTGGTAGTTACACAGTCCCACGAGACGGCAAGGGGCAATTTAAGAATGTAACGGGCAGACCTATATAGTAGGACTGGTCAGCGAAAGACCCTCACTACTCCCTTAAAGTTCAGTTGCTGGTTTCCAGTTAAACATCCTAGGCTTCTCAAACCCCTCCCCCACAGCCACCGATCGGTTGGGGAGGTAAGGAAGTGAGCTCCCTACACCCAGTGTTTCCCTCACCTGAAACGCCCCCCCTCCAACGAACCGCAGGCTTCCAACAGAACTCATCTTTTCCCTGCCTATGACAGAGTCAGTTATCAATGTGCCCCGTTGAAAAGAAGAACGCACACGGAAACTATAGAACCATATATTTACGCAGCCGGCTGCCTACGCGACGCAATGCCGTTTATTTTCTTCTCTAGGACACTGCTCCTCTACCCACACGGGTGGCGAGCTCGCTCCAACGTCAACCTGCAGACTACAGAAAGAAAGGATTGTTTACGTGTAGCAGTGGTGTAGCGTGGCGGGGGCTGTGGGAACTGCCCGGCCCGCCCCGGGCGGCAAAATTTCACAATAAATAATAATATCCTGTAATTTGAACTAAAAATCTGAACCATTTCTTTTCATATTTTGTCGCACCTACTATTCGGACTGATTAAAATAAAAGAAGAGCTAAGGGAGAAAATATTAGAAGAAATGAGGGGGCTAAGGATTTAAATACCTAAATAAGGGGTGGCGAATTTGGTCTACGCCCCTGGTGGCTGAAACCCACGCTACGCCACTGAAGTGTAGTAAGGACATACTACTGTACAAGGAGGCACAGCTTTCCTTCCTATGTGGGATGGAAAGCGCACTTGAACTTTTCACCCTTTTAGCAGAGGATCAATTTGTCTTGGTCAGGATCCATCCTGCCCATGGACCACTTATGCCCTATAGAAAAGGGGTGGCGAACCAGTCGATCGCGAAGCCAATTTTGGTCGATCACTCGCCATGCGTTGACTTAAAACCCGCCTCGGTGACGTAGTGACTCAGTGTTTCTAGGTCTGTGTCAGTGGTTCTAGGGGCGATACTGGACCGAGGTGGGTCCAGTCGATCGCGACACATTTTTAAGATAAAAAGTAGATTACGCACAAAGTTGGTAGATTCAACACAAAAGTTGGCCACCCCTGCTACAGATAATCAAAATTAATTTAAAGCTAATTTTTTTTGTTGTTTGTTGGTGTTTAAGGTCCCGTCAACTACAAGGTCATTAGAGACCCGTCCACTGCATAGTTCTAGTGCATAGACTGCACAGACACTACACCAATGCGACGATTATTGGGTATTAGCAGTACCCAGCTTTCCCGAGCGACCACCCATGTCAGTACTAACTGGGCTTGCGTTGCTTAACTTCAGTGATCAGACGAGAACTGGTGTGTCCAATGCAACTCACCGCTCCCTTTTAAAGCTAAAGGTGATTGACACATCAAGCACTATTCACAAGGTTGGTGGGTTTCAAGAGAGTCACCTCTGAAGTTAAGTAGGAATCCTCCCTCAGATGTAGTCCAGAATAGCAACTCCTAACCCTTTTCCCGCCTATGGCAGGGTCGGGTACCCATTTGTCCCTCTGAATGGACGCAGGGTGATATATTGGTCATAGTATTTTTCTGCAGCCGGTTGCCGGCCATAGCTGCACCCCTACGCTTATTTATCGTCGGTCTAGTGTTCGTTGGGGAATGCTACCAACGCCAGGGGGCGAGCTGCAAACTTGGAAATTTTGCTTCATCTACCTGTTGAGTAGTAGAGAGAGTTCTTTTACGTGCAAGTGCCATCGTACACCCACACGGTACCTCGGTTTTACTTCTTATCCGAAAGAAGGCACACTCGCGGCCTCTCTCTCGCCCGAGACCCACCGCGGTCCAGTATCGAACCTAGAACTACTGACGCAGTTGCCGAGCGTGCTAATCACTACGTCACAGCGGCGGGTCAGATGTAGTCCAGAATCGAACCTGTAAATCGTGATCTGCAGAGGTATCAATCGAGTTGTGCCTACTTACTACTTGCTTCCATTTGGTCGATGACAACTCAAATACAAAAGTCGCATTGTGTGGATGTAATTGACATGCACGCTAAAACAGTAATAGATTGCAATAAAACAAACAGTGCGACAAATTGCTACACCTTCTACAATCCAAGAAGGAGATAGGGACCACGACAACCTACTTAGCCCCCTTCCCTAATTTTTCCCGACTATATTAAATTAAACAACATAAGTGATGAAGAAGGGTGAGCCTTAAATAATAAATAAGGGTTTGACGTCATCAATATCCACATGTCCCAGGTCAGGAAAGCGAGTTCCTTTAAGTGCTGTTTCTCAAGAGAGTGGGACGGCAAGAGGAGGGGAGGAGAATGGCAGGGCTAAACTTTCACGGAGATTTTTTTATTCTATTTACCCCTCTCTCCTCCACCTCGAATTAATGACTTATTTCTATATATAAAAAAAACGTTAATATCTCACTCACCCTCTCTCATAAAGTAATGAATCTAAGGGTGGAGTGGAGCCTTGGGCTTGGGTCGGAGTGGGTAACATCAAATCCGATTTGCGGAGAAGCCAAGGAAATAAAAAATGAATTTGGCGAGGGCAGCTCTCAGTTTATTGGCTTAATATTGTAGGCAGCCAAATTGTGGAGGAAAAACAAGAGCTTCCGCGCTGTAAAAACGTTAGGAGATGTAAGCTAAATATTCGGCGAGTGAAAAAAATGGCACAAAAACAAAATTATCAGCAAAGAAACACTTCAAGTCCTTCCTAGGAATAATTTGACCCGGCAACTCTTTAAAAAATCCTAGACTAACAGCTCCAAGAGACGGATGAAAAAGTGGTAAAATAATAAGAATACAAAGAAAGGTAATCGTGAGGCCCAATTCCCATAAACATGTCTTGTTTGCGCACGACGTCGTGACGTCATTTTGGCGTTGCCACTTAGGTCATCATTAGGTAGCCTACGTCATAGCTGTAACTGCTTCTACCAGATGTGAAAGCGACGAATTGCGTTGGATACACCAGTTCTTTTCTGATCACTGAAGTTAAGTAGCGCAACCCCAGCTAGTACTGACATGTGTGGCCGCTTGGGAAAACTGGGTAATGCTAATGTCAAAATTCAGTTCCCGTGAGATCACTGAAGTTAAGCACCGCAAGCCCACGTCATTACCAACATGGGTGGTTGGTAAAGAACGTTGGGTGCTGCAAATTAACCCTCTCCTTGATCCTTTCACCTATCTCCTTATCTCCCACGGGCAGCCTCCTAAGGGTTCGTCCTGTTATGGCTGCCTGGCATATTCTCCAACCTTTGTAGTTGAAGGGTCCTAAACCCACACAAACAACAACAGAAATGCTGGATGTGAGGCAGAGGCAGGCTTTGGTCGAGGTGGGAACTTCATCCCGAGGATAAAAACAGGGGTAAGGGGGAACCATAAGATGTGAAGGAAAGATAGGGCCCTGTGTCTGGTATGTATGGTGACAAAATAACGAGTTACAGGCTGTTAAGTCAGCAGACCGCTGCGTGAAAAAGTCTAGTCGATCTGATGGAACATGATCTGAACTGAGAATACAAGTCCAAATGGAAAGGGCAGGGAAATAATGGTGAAGAATTCTGTGGACGTGAGGCAGTGGAAAAAGATTTGAAATGCCTAGGATCAATGTCCCAGAGCAATTTAGAGACAGATTTCAATGTGACCCAGAGGATCAATGTAGTGTGGATGAAGTAGAGACAGGCAAGTGGAACCCTGTATGATCAGAGGGTCCTAATAAAGTTAAAGAGGAAATTCTACAGGGCAGTGGTTAGGCCATCTATTCTGTATGGATTAGTGTTGGGCAGTAGGAAAGAGCCACGAAGAAAGAATGCAATCAGCTGAAATACGAATGCTGCTGTAAATGGGTGGGATGTCGAGAGCAGACAGAATTAGGAATGAGCATGTTAGGGGCAGTTTAGAAATAAGGACATCACGGAAAGGATGAGAGAGAATAGCTTGAGGGGAGGTATGGGCATGTGGTGAGAAGAGGGGAAGGAGGAACTGACTCGGTCCATTACAGGGATGCAGCTTGTTGGAAGCACCCGGGGCAGAGGAAGACGGGGGTAGGGTGTACGAAGGAATACGATAGTAGGTGAGAACTTGGTGGATGATAGGCAGAAGTGGAGGGCCAGAC
>JAAFCE010008257.1:0-32430 GCA_013389805.1 Trigoniulus corallinus
GTACCAGGCAAGTACAGGGCAAGTACCGGGAAGTACCAGGCAAGTACCGACAAACTGCAGGGACGAATTCCTGACTACCGTTGCAAGGATGCATTTCTGGACACATGTTCATATAGGACCTTTTTTCCTCCATTTCCATTTAGGAATCAGTCCCTGCAGTTTGTCGGTTTTATTAAAATTCACCCTGTATGTGTTTCAACCTACAAGTATTTCTTAAGCTATTGTATTCCTGATACATGAAGGCCCCTAGACGGACTTTACCCTTTGCTTTACTATAGTCTTTGGACCATAGGCAGCTAACCTTTGGTGCACCTAACCTTTTCTGGTCGTTATCAGTTATTGCCAAAAACCCATCTGCGTTAGACATTCAAAGACGTCTGTTTCATGCATTTCCTGTCCCACACAACAATAATATCTTATGCTTCATCAACGTCATAACCCTATCCCACCTGTGGCAGGGCTTTCCACTCCCGTCTGCTTGTGATCTTTCCCTACCCCGGGTGCTTTCAACTACCTGCATTCCTATAATACATCTAACGAGCTCCTCCTCCCCTCTTCTCATTACATGTCCATACCAATTCAATCTGCTCCCTCTTATTTTTCCCGCGATGTCCCCACCCCCAAGCTACCTCTAATATACTGTACTCATATGCTTATTGACTAAAACAAAGTATTAATGTATAATTTATTCAATAATTTGCATTTATTTCAATGCTTTATATAAAAGCTGTATTTTTCTTTGTGTATTTAGTGAGATAGGCCATTGGGTACCTGGGTACCCGGGTATTGATCAACGCCACAATCAACTTCAAAGCCAATTTCAACCAAGTAGTTAAGTTATTAATTCCGAAAACTAAGATGAATCAATTCATAACATGAAATTATAGGGATTTGGTCTTTTCAAAATAGATTTTTCACTCAAATTCACAAATAAGTACCCGGGTATTGACATAAGGTAGGCATGTCAAACTCGTTGTACCCCGAGGGCCGCATCGTAACATGTGCGTTATTATGAGGGCCATGCAGTATTGACCTTCCTTTTTTAAAAAAATTGTTTTTAAAAGAACCAAGACAATTGCCGAAATGCTATTTAACAATAGTTTGAATCGAAATATAGCACATGGCACCCTATTCCAACTTTGCCGGGGCCAACTGTTCCCTTCTCGTTCCGCCTCTGAGTAGTAGACTGCATATGTATACTACATGGGGATCACGTCAATTTAGCGCATGACAATTTGGCGTAGTCAATTTGGCGTACGACAATTTGGCGTACATACACATTCGGCGTATGACAATTTGGCGTACGGAAAATTTGGCGTATGACAATTTGGCGTACATACAAATTTGGCGTACATACCGATCTCTTGGGTGTACACATTTGTTCAAAATTGCAACTGTCATAACCAGTGGCAGATCCAGGATTTTCGTCGGGGGGTTAGCTAATACAGGGGGGTTGAGCTAAACCTCACATATTATGCAAATTTAAGTTTATATGTGCATGGGAGGGGTTGCAACCCCAAAAACCCCATCCTAGATCCACGCGTGGGCATAACAGTCATTGCAACGGTCCCGTATAACACAGTTGGGTTTGCTTGTGTTTTAGGGCCCATCGACTTCAAAGGTCATTAGGGCCCTATAACACAGTTATGGTAGGCGTTCATTGTTCTATTACCTTGCAATGACTGTTGAAATATGTTGTTATGACCGTTGCAGTTTTGAACAAATTTGGGCACCCAAGAGATCGGTATGTACGCCAAATTGTCATACGCCAAATTTGTATGTACGCCAAATTGACTACGCCAAATTGCCGTACGCCAAATTGTCATGCGCCAAACTGACGTAGACCCACTACATAACATCGGTTGTGAGGGCCACAACTCTAGGCTTCTAGGGCCACCACCTTGACACCCGACCATCAGTCCGACAAAAGACGCACTTGGGACCTCTCTCTCTCTCGCCCGAAAGAAGCCAACCCACCTTCGAACCACCAACTAACGCCAAGTCATCATTATCATCATCTCACCCTTCTCCCGCCTATCCCCCACCAAGCCCCTCCTCCACCCTGCACGCCTCCATGTCCCTTTGCACCACCTGCTCCCACGTCCGTTTCGGTCTTTCTCTACCTCTGGTGCCCCCAATTACCTGCAGTTCCAACAATGGACCTAATAAGCTCCTCCTCTCCTCTCCTCATCACATGCCCATACCACCTCAACCGATTCTCTCTCACCTTTTTCGCAATGTCTCCCACCCCCCACGATACCTCTAACGTAATCGTTTCAGATTCGGTCGGCTCGTGACAGCCCACTCATGTGGGAGCGGCAAATTGCGTTGGGCACACCAGTTATCGTCTAATCAGTGAAGTTATGCAACGCAACCACAGTTAGTACTGACATGGGTGGCCGCTAGGGAAAACTGGGTACCGCTAGTATCCAAAAATCGTCATATTAGTGTAGTGTTTGTGCAATCCCTGCATCAGAACTACAGAGTGAACGGGGCTCTAATGACATTGCAGTTGAAGGGCCCTAAAACACCAACAAACAAACAACCCCACTCATGTAGTGCAGCATTCGCATCTCAGTCACTTGCATTTGCCTTTCGTGGTTCTTCCTAGCTGTCCAACAATTCTGAGCTATACAGAATAGCGGGCCTAACGACAGTTCTGTACACTTTGCCCTTCAACTTAATTGGGACCCGTCTGTCACACAAGACTCCCCTTGCCTGTTTCCACCACTGCCATCCTGCCTTAATCCTATGAGTCACGTCAGAATCTATCTCCCGATTGCTCTGAAAAACTGATCCCAAATACCGAAACTAACGCCAAGTAACCGGCAAAATTTTCAGATGTAGGAGACAGTCACCTTCTGGCATCAATGAACGGTGTTGCCACCCAACGAAAAAAAAACATAGGCCAACGCGGCACCGTTAGGCCGGTAGCCAACCGTGTGGAGACAGTTCCAGCGAGACGTCCCTGCCATAGGCGCGGTGACAGGATTTGGAATAATGGTGATGAATCCCTTTCGAATAACAATTCAGTTAAGGTATAGGTACCATTTTACGCCAATAGAAACCTTTATTTTGAAAGGTCGCCGCTGTCATTTTTCAAAAAGAAGTTTTGAAAAATTCATTTCGATGGCGCTTCAAAATGGGATTTGCAACTTGATATTTGAAATTCACTTCAATCTCTTTCTCTACGTAGTATTTTAGGCTTTTTACATAGTTTTTCCACCCACCCTGTCTCTCTCTCTCACATGTTTAGATTCACCACAACTACCACCACCACCACCAATCTGCATTTTCATCATTTCGCATTTTTATATTCGCCTCTCTAACGGAGCTAGGGTTTAAGGGCTTTTAAATTTTTTAAAAAGGTATTCATATTTATGAATGCAAGAAATGAAGAGCAGATGGAGGCGTAGGGGAGATGGCGAGGGATTCAAGGATTGTGGAGAGGATAACAGGGAAAGGGTTGGGAAGATTCGAAAAGGCAAAGGATGGGTTAAGGGGAAAGGGGAAGGGGAAATGTACAATTGTACGAAATCAGATGATACCAAACTCTTCACCGCAGTAGTAGTGACGTCATCAACCAAATGTTATTGGCCTTCCAAGATGTAGTCGACCACCGCCATGTAGTCTCCTCCTCCCTCGACATGATTTTGCTTATTTTTCCACACTTAGCTGAAGCACCGTTTTTGTATTGGGTTCCAATAAGAATATTAATAGTAAAAGGAGACAAAGACTAACAGCAACAAAAGAAGTAGGTCCCTAAGAAGATAGGGGAAAAAAAAGAGACCCTGTTGCGAAAGGAATTGAAGAAATTGCTTGTCAGTTATCAATAAGAAAGAGGCTTCCTTCAAGACCTCAATCAGCATTTCAAGTGGATGGTGTCATTCTCTGAAGTTAGTTTCATTCTTGTAGAGTGCAAGAGGGATAGCAATGATCCTTATTTCGGAATGGTGGGAGGTAGTCCGATTAGGTGACAGAACCTGGACAGAAATCAGCAGGCGCTTGACAAGTTTAGCAGTCAACTTAGTGGTAACAGGGTTCGATCCTAGAGCTTCCTTACTGACACCAGTCGGTTGGGAGCGGCGAGTTGCGTTGGACACACCAGTTCTCGTCTGATCACTGAAGTTAAGCAACGCAAGCCCAGTTAGTACTGACATGGGTGGTCGCTGGAGAAAGCTGGGTACTGCTAATACCCAATAATCGTCGCATTTGTGTAGTGTCTGTGAAGCATATGCATTAGAACTATGCAGTGGACGGGTCTCTAATGACCTTGTAGTTGACGGGACCTTAAACACCAACAAACAAACAAACAAACAACCAGTCGGTTCAGGTAATTGATAGCCAACTTCTATACTGATTTCATAGTACAGTACAGTACTAAGATTTCAGCGTACAATTCTGAAAGCGGTTACCCCTCTACTTGGGCAGAAGAAAGTCTTACACCTGGGAATTTTGCCCAGTTACACATGGAGTATATCTTACTCGATCTTGGCCAAAGCAGTGGTTTCTTTCGGACGATGGAGTCAGTGCCTAAGTACACCTTCTGCCGGATGGAAAGCAAAGGCGTGATTCTTCATGGGAATGTGTGTATTGTCATCACTGCAACTAAGTGAACCCTTTCAAAATGGAAAGCAAAATTGAACACTGAAGTTAAGCAACGCAATCCCAGTTAGTACTGACATGGGTGGCCGCTTGGGAAAACTGCGTACTGCTAATACCCAAAAATCGTCGCATTAGTGTAGTGTCTGTGCAGTCCCTGCACTAGAACTATGCAGTGGACGGGGCTCTAATGACCTTTGTAGGGCCCTAAAACACCAACAAACCAAAGCCAGGTTCGCAGAGGCTCGCTTCCTGACGTCGGTGAACAAAAGGCGATAAATACCCTGCAATGGAATGGGACCCGGCCGGCCATAGGCTTATTCACGAGTCAAACACGTTTTACTACTGACCCACTGATCCAGTTGACGTTGAATCAAAGGGATTTGGTTTGGTTTGTTGGTGTTTTAAGGCCCTTCAATTACAAGGTCATTAGAACTCTGTCCACAGACACTACACCAGTACGACGATTTTTGGGGTATTAGCAGTATCCAGTTTTCCCAAGCGGTCACCCATGTTAGTAGGCCTACTAGCTGGGGTTGCGCTGCTTAACTTCAGCGATTAGACGAGAACTGGTGTGTCCAACGCAATAATGACTAATAAACTAACCAAGAGGATGGTGAGAGACGTCGGATATTTTTGCGAGTGTGATTTATTCTCGACAACCAGGCAGCACTGCAGCCATAGACGCAGCCAGGATTATTTTGACAAAATAATTCAATGCTGTCATTGCTACTGCCATTGTCCAGCCGTCCATTCTTGGAATCTGTGTATTGGATACTAAGTTGGGTGGGTGCGTGTCGACGTTTAAGGTGGGAGGAGGTACATACCCACCCACGAAGGTTGTTTATTTTCATAAAGATTTAAACAGATGCGTGCTTTTGGACTGTTGTGCATATAAATTTTTGTCGAGGCCGTGTCAGACACGGTCATTACATATATATTTGGCGCCCTCCCAGGTCTCGACAAAAACCACCCCTCTCCTGCCCTGTCTTCACTTCTCGGAAAACCACAAATAACAACAATAATGTGGATGACATCGCCGAGTCTGTGAATGCTCATTTTAGCAATGATTTCGTTAACGCCATCTTCATTGGCAGCTTGGCAGCGCTCGCTTTCCCCTGGTGTCGGTAAATTGCTTCATAACTATAAAAAAGGGGGAATATTTCCACACTAAACCAAATCAATGAGTATCGTAATTAGTAAGGTGTTCCTATCTCTCGCTCTGTCGAGAGTGTACATAGGTTCCAATCTGATCAACTTTCCAGATTTATAATGTAGAAGGGAGGTTCTCTTATGTGTAGATGACATCGAACAACTGTAGGACAGCGCTTTGGGACGAAAGGATCACATGAGGTTTCCCCCAAGACACAACAGAAACTACCTCCACCAGACTTGAACTTCGGCCCTTCCTCACTAGGAGTTGCACGATGCATTCTTCTCAGAGTTAAGTGCCTCACATCCCCACCACACATAAAACTCTCACTGTCTACAGTTGACTGGAAGCCGGCGTTAAATGCTGCCCAATTGTCCCAGAAAGAGAACACGACAGGAATAGGGAGGTGTGCATTTCGCAGGGCTAATTAACATTAAATTTAATTAGAGTATCAACGATAGGAGAGGTGATGTAATTCGGTTGAATTGTTGATTATTTGAAAATTCGGTAAACGACAAAGAATCTCTTTAAAGGAGGAGCAAACTCGAAAACCCAGCAATACGATAAGGACGTTACTTTGCGATGTAATTGGCGATCCTTCATGATGTTAGACCTCTGACTCCCCTAGGTGTCGGCCTGATCCAAACAACTATTTTTAGATTATTTAATTACTGTCCACTTGGTCAGGTTTGACAGCCTTTCACTGACGACGTCAGAAGTCAGGGTTCCATTCATGAAACAAACACACTCCACAGGACTGTTGCTCTATTTCCCATTCGAAATTAAAACCCTATAACGCAAGAGGAATTCACGTTAGATCTTACCAGGATCCCAAATTCTTGTTTCTCGATTGTCACATAGGTGGTGTCCCATGTAATTTTCAAATAGGTCCTGAGCGGACCACAGCCTTAATTAAGGACATAGAGATGAGAGTAGTGCTCCTTCCGGGCGGGGCAAACGATATCACCTACAGATATAAGGCTAACCTCACACTGGACTCGACTATGCGGGACTCTGACCACGCGCAACTTGGGTTCTCACATTGGGACCGACTACCCACAGCCTGGGGTCTCAGACTTTTCAGAATTGCATGGTAGCCAGCTACTATTTTTCTCTGCCCGTCTCTAACCATCTTTATTATACCTGGCTGAAAGCAGCCTGCTGGTGATGCGACACCGAAAATGACAAAGGAGAGAATCGGTAAATGAAAAATACCTGAAAAGTATTTCATCATTATAGTCTTATCCCGCCTATGACCGGGTCGGGTCTGCGGGTTCCAATCCCTCACTCACACCTATTTCCCACCGGGTCCCCGTCCACCGCACACTACCATGTCTTTACGTACAACCGGCTCCCACGTTTGCTTTGGTCTTCCCCTGCTCTGGGATCCCGGGTGCCTCCAACAACCTGCATCCCCGTAATGGACTTGGGGAGCTCCTTCTCCCCGCATGACATGCCCATAACACATCAATCTAGTCTATCATATTTTATGCGATGAACCCCATCCCCGGCTATCTTTAATTCAGGGGTGGCAAAACGGCAGCCCTTGAAGCCTAGAACTGCGGCCCGCGCATTCGATACCATGTGGCCTGTCACTCAGAAGCCTAGTGGAAGGGGACAGTACCCCTAGGGCGCAGTTGCAAGGGGACGCCATGGACGCTGTATGGTCCTCATGACAATGCACTCATTTGCTATCTGCTCTCGACCCCCACCCCCAACCATGTACCACAGCATTAGCATGAAGCACGAAAAACTGGGCATTTGTTTCGGCAAGAAAGCCCAACCGCACGTCGGACGACTGTCATCGTAATCGTAAAATACACGCGACTAAAAGTCGCACATAGTCGGCCCTAATGTGAGGCTAGCTTTTGTTTCGTTGGTGTTTTAGGGCCCTTCAACTCCAAGGTCATTGGAGTCCCGTCCACTGAATAGCTTCTAGTGCAGAGACTGCACAGACACTACACTAATGCGACAATTATTGGTTATTAGCAGTACCCAGTTTTCGCAAGCGGCCACCCATCTTAGTACTAGCTGGGGTTGCGTTGCTTAACTTCACTGATCAGACGAGAACTGGTTTGTCCAACGCAATAAGCATTCAACATGGGACGTATCAGTAAGAAAGTCTGTAAAATATCCATATAAAGGGCAAGTTATTGGACTGTTGCTTATCAGTTCTTGTACCTTAAAGCAAACTAGTCCTTGAATGGGCCACCATCATCACCACCACCTCATCCATTGAATTTAATGAAACATTTCTAAATGATGTCGTAGTACGAAAAGAATCAACCCTCAAGAGTATCATCTTGAAAAGTTTCAATTGATTTAGTAAAAAATTCTGTATTTCGGACAATGGACACTCAACCGGCTGACCCAAAAGACTTGAAATATTTGTGCGTGTGTGTGCCTCCCTGGTGAATAGACTACACCTTGCTACTTAATGCTTACCAGGCCAAGAATAGAAATGTCCTCTGGTGAAAATTTTTCTGTTGATGAAAAATCGTTCAGAGTTCGTGATTTGGATTGATGGCATCGCCACCCACACATTTTTTTTCTTCTATGATGACGTAAGGGGCATGAGAAAAGCCACCAACCTCGGCCAGCAGCAACCATACGCACAATGAGTTTGGGAGGACAGAAAGAAGCATCATACTAATTAACAGAGAGGGTCGGGTCGGGTACCCATTTGCCCCTCTGAATGGACACAGAGTGATATATTGGACATAGTTTTTTCTGCAGCCGGTTGCCGGCCAAAGCTGCACCCCTACGCTTATTTATCGTCGGTCTAGTGTTCGTTGGGGAATGCTACCGACGCCAGGGGGCGAGCTCCTACACCTGGAAATTTTGCCTCATCTACCCGTTGCGTAGTAGAGAGGGTTCTTTTACGTGCAAGTGCCATCGTACACCCACACCGGACCTCGGTTTTACTTCTCATCCGAAAGAAGGCACACTCGCGGCTTCTCTCTCGCCCGAAAGAAGCCGACCCACCACGGTCCAGTATCGAACCTAGAACTACTGGCGTAGTTGCCGAGCATTTGTGAAATGTTTTAATAAACATATTTTAAGAAAATGTCCTTTCTTCCCCCTCCTTTCCTTTCTCTACTCATACAAGACTTACTAAATAGTAAAGTTATGCTTAGTGAGCTCAATGTGCAGGTTCGATCCCGGCTGACAGTTTTGTGTTTACGAGGCGATGACAATGGCGCAATCTCACGTGGGTCACATTTCGTTGAGGAAAGTCGTGACCCGAGCTGTCTCCCCTGCCATATAAGAGTGGATCGGCAAAATTCCTAAATGCTAGGATTTCCCCCCTCCTCCTATGTCGGTAAATGACCTCATCGGCAGACAGATCGACTTGGGACGTTAAAAGCGCGACTTCCTGTCAAATGGGAAGTTAAGTCACGATCCAATGTGGTGGCATCTCTCCATGTGCGTGTACATCGGCAAAATTCCCAGAATTGGGAGGATCTTCCCTCTCTCTGGTGCCCGGAAAGTTACCTTCAACGGTAAAGATGCCGACGCGACGTCCCTTACCCGAAAGGGTCACATGTCGACATATTGTGGTTCATGACCATAGCGCCAGTTTCTTACTAAACGATGCTAGAATATGGCATAAGCTGGCAACCAGCTGCACATTGAGGTAACGTTCTGATAAAAGATCAGGGGTGGATCAGTTACTCCCCCCTCAGTGCCTCAATGGGGCGCATATTTCAACTGATGCATGACTCAAATTTGGAACTAATAAGCCATTTCTAAACTGCCAGTCCAACAGTTGCAGTGCAATCTGCAGTTAGCTAAACCACTGAACATGGGACAATGCCTAATGGGCAGTAGAGGACTTATTGCAATTGCTAGCTAGAATTATACAAGGGATTCTGAATCATCATCATCATACCCGTATCTCGCCTGTGGCAGGGTCGGGTCTGCGAGTCCACTGAACATACTCTGACTGGGGTCACCCCAGCCAGGCGTCTGGAACCCACAGGAATATTGGCGAAGTTGTCTGTGGGGATTCCGGCCTACACTAATGCCGGCACCCGTTTTTTGAATTGCTCTCCCTTGATCAGCCCCTGGATTCGCCCTTGTAAAAGATTGGCCTAAGAGTTACACCGAATGGGGTTGGAGGGGGGGTGTTCGCTAGCGTGAACCCCCGTTGACGCCATAATGGCAAACAACAGAAAAAGGGGGAATGATAATTCAATCCATTCTTAATACGTTTCGGAAATGGCGTCAGACGATGATGTAGACAGGAAGTGAATACTCATGTTGTTGACTTATCAGAGATTGTTATTTACGTCGGCGGTGTAGCCGACGATAACAGCGCGCCGTCGTGGTCGTCGCCATTTCAAGACAAAGCATCGAGAAAACAACCAAACAAAAACACAACACCATTACTAATACTAAATTATGGTAGGCATATATAACGCTAATGATGATCATTCTCTCTCTCTCTTTAGCATCCTTCTGCATCTCCTTGTCAGTTTCTTAAGAAGCCGTTTATCATCCTCCTATTTTATCCTCCTCCTATTTTATCCTCCTTTCGCCTTGCACTGTCTTCTTTCTGACACAATCCCACCGCAGTCACGAACTCTTATCCTCCCCATGCACACATTCGTCGTCCTTAAGGCTGTATATTTCCACATCTCGATAAACGAATATGTTACTACTTTGATACGGAACTTACAACTGCGTACGAAATTATTCAGACAAATGTCAGACATCATGATCTTAAATTCCATCACGACAGAACGGATATGGAAACTAATAATGGGAACAATGGATTTTGGTAGTTCTTTTCTGTGTTGTCGGTTGGTCCTACTCTCCCCCTTCCTTAATTCCCTTCCACGACTTTCATTTAACAGGATAAAGATGAGGGTGAATAATTAAATAATTATATTCATAATTCCTTACGTCCCCCAATGTTAATCCTTTATTTATCTAGCACTTGAAGTCTTTATTTTAAACCGTAAATATTTCATAAATGAATCGATGTGTTGTACACGACGACATAGATTCGATCCCTTGTAACTAAAATCTTACATCATTTTTAAGTCTTTTCCTGTTTGTGGCAGAGCCGGGTATCCATTTGTACCACTGAAACCGGGAACGCACAGGCGAACAATTGAACGGCACTTTACACAGTCGGCTACTGACCTAAAGCTGCGACTTATTCATTAGGACAATTTCGGTCACCGATGCCAGAGGACGAGTTCCTACACCTCGGTTGTTGTTGCTGTTTGTTGGTGTTTTAGGGCCCTTCAACTATAAAGGTCATTAGAGCCCCGGCCACAGCATAGTTCTTATGCAGAGACTGCACAGACACTCCACTATGGCGACGATTTCAGTTTTTCCAAGCGGCCACCCATGTTAGTACTAGCTGGGGTTGCGCTACTTAACTTCAGTGATCAGACGATAACTAGTGTATCCAACGCAATTCGCCGCTCCCTCCTACACCTGGGAATTTCGATGTTGTTTTAAGCGCAGTGGTGATATTGGGCACACTACACATTTCTCATCCGACGGAAGGAGCACTCTGGGGGTTTCTCTCTCTTGAAAGAAGCCACTAGCCTTGGCCAACATCACACCCGTAACTGTGGACACGAGTCAGACGCACTGCCTCTGCACCTCTGAGCCATGCTCATATAACAATATAATATATCCGGACATCTTTAGTCAGATTCAGGATACTAGATGGTTGCTTCAAGCAAACCCTCATTAATGACTCACTGATAATGTGAAAGTTAAAGGTTCGATTCTGGCCGATTTCAAAAGCGCAGGGGTACGTTACCGTCTGAATGGAAACAAAATAATCATGTGACTCCTTGCATTATTTGTATGCACAGAAAATTCCCAGGCGTAGGACCAAAAAGTGACTCTCCCAGAGGGAAGCTAGGTTGACGTTAAACAAGCGACAGGTTGTCGTCAGTTAGCTAAAATAACATCCTTCAACAGCTAGCCCTTGTGTTTCTGCTATCAAATAACTGATACTGCCATAGGCGGTAAGAGGGTTAGATATGCTGATAATCTACAGCATATCTACTGTCGTATGATAAGATAGGAGCCTATTGTAACCTGGGATGTTACACAAAGTGGCTAAAAGGATTATGAAATTAGGTTGGTAAAATCATCGTCCATCAGCTCCAGCAATCTCAGCTAACAAATTCGCTCCCGTAGACCTATTTCGTCTCCCTCTTAACCTTCCTGAGCGACGAACTGCGTTGGGCACACCAGTTCTCGTCTGATCACTGAAGTTAAGCAGCGCAACCCCAGCTAGTACTGACATTGGTGGCAGCTTGGGAAAACTGGGTACTGCTAGTACCCAAAAGTCGTCGCATTAGTGTAGTGTCTGTGCAGTCTCTGCATAAGAACTATGCTGTGGACGGGGCTCTAATGTCCCTGTAGTTGTAGCCGGCTGCCAACGTAATGCTGCAACTCCCATGCTTATTTTTCTTAGTTGGAATTTTTCCTCCACTGACGCCAGGGTGTGAGCTTCTCATAGGACGGACGGTGCTTACAATAATGCAAGGTATATTAAGCCATATTTCAACTCTGAAGGATTTCATTTCCAGAATTAGTCAGAATCGAACCTGCACAAACAATCGTGATTTAAATACCCAGCGTCTCTGCGCCAGCAGAATTTTGTTTTCTAAAAGCAGCTTGTTTCTTGTCCCGTAAATATGTGTCAAAGGGGTGGAAACGCAATGAGGATAACAGCCCCTTTTAATTTTTACTGGTCGCCCCCGCAAGTTGTGGTCCCCTACGTTTACTGTTCATCGAATGCCTAAGAACTGAAACATGAAAACTTGTTATGTAAAAGACAACGTAGAAATATGTCGAGAAAAGAGTTGAAGAGGCTGCCAGGGGGGATGGAGGATTGGGGAGGGGTAGTGGCAATAGAAGACTATCTTCGATAAGTAATCAAACCTCCCCCGCACCCGTCTTTCCTTAAGTTCTTTCAATATAATAAATGAATAAAAACGTCACCGAAATCCCAGATGACGATAGACGGGCATCATCAGATGACGTGGAGACAAATTTGTGTCGAAAGGGGAAGGACAAAAGTAGCCAGAGGATTAAGGGGCGGAAGAAATGATCAAATGGAACCAAGGTAACATTAACTTATGTTACTTTGGTTCCATTTCATCACCTTGTTTTTCTAGGCCAGTGGGCTTGTCCTTTGCCCTCAGACATTATGCTAAATTCATTTGAGCATGAAAGAGGATGAAACGCATCCCGCTGTCCACCTTCGCTCCTAGTCATACCCAGTGTTTTTCTCATCGAAATTGAATGAAATTCTAGCAACTTGAACAAATTTGAAGTAGCAGAAAAATTACATTTCTCCTGAGGATTTACTTGTTTCCAACATTTTATAAAGAAATTCAAGCAGCCTTCTTGTCTAGCATCGTCATCATTCCTAACCCTTTTGCTGCGCATAGCCCTGTGTGACATGTACAATGTCACTTGCACTTAAAAGAACCCTTTCTTCCAACCTACGTGAAGATTGGTAAAATTCCCAGGTGTAACAGCTCGCCCCCCCTGGCGTGGGTACATTAACTTTCAGCTGCAGAAAAGTCGACGTTAAATAGCCAAACCTCTTCACGCATGGTCGAGTAACCATTTCTTCCGTTCAAACGAGGAACACACTGGCACATGGATGTCCACAGAGCAAGGGGGCTAATGAGGCACTTGACCCTTTCGGATCGAAACCATTGCCCTTGGATACACAAGGAACATTATTTCCAAGCTTTGCACCATGCATGGGTGATCTGTTGAACGCTGTTTCTATAACAGCCGGCTGCCGAACCAATATTGCAACTCAGTACTTATTTAACGTCTGCTAACTCTTTTTGGAAGGGGCATTGTCGACCGTCGACGCAAGGGGGGGGGCTAGCTCCTACAGTTGACAATTTTGCTGATCTATACGTAAATTTCAGACTATACAGAAAGGGTTCTTTTACAAACATTGTACACATAACACGGGTTCACAACTTCCGCACTTAGGACGAAAGGCACATCTGTGAACTTCCTGAGAAGCCATGTGCCTGCAACCATGGACGTACGCTTTTCACTAACCGTTTTCCCGCCTATGGAAGGATCGGGTGCCCATTTCAGTCCCACTGAGAGATATGAACAACTGTTGGACGGTATTTTATGCAGCCGGCAGCCGACCGTCAACCAAATATTGTTGGCCTATTTTTTCTTCGTTGGGACACTTGTCTCATACCAAAAACCACTTGGAGAGATCCTGTACCCTGCACCTGGACAATTTCTCGGGTATTAGATGATGGGTTATCATCCTGTGTGCAATTACAACAGGATCTAGATAGGATTTACAATTAGTGCATAAAATGGGAATTGCCATTAAAGCTGCAGAAGTGTAGGATGCTCACGATATCCAGATCTAGGAAGCTACTTGATTTTGATTACCAGATACAGTAGGTGGAGTTAGGGTTAAGAGGGTTGTAACCCATAAACACCTTGGAGTTATCTGGGGAGCGGCGAGTTGCGTTGAACACACCAGTTCTCGTCTGATCACTGAAGTTAAGCAACGCAAGCCCAGTTAGTACTGACATGGGTGGTCGCTCAGGAAAGCTGGGTACTGCTAATACCCAATAATCGTCACATTAGTGTAGTGTCTGTGCAGTATATGCATTAGAACTATACAGTGGACGGGTCTCTAATTACCTTGTAGTTGACGGGACCTTAAACTCCAACAAACAAACAATTGGAGTTATCTTAAATGGTCTAGGTAATTGGAAGTGATTGGGAGGGCTGGTCAAATCCTCCGTCTGATTAGTAGGGTCCTTGGGGATAGCACAAAGGAGGTAAAAGAAACAGCATATATTTCAATGGTACGCCCAATTTTGGAGTATGGCAGTCCAATTTGGTTCCCCTTCAGACAGGACTTATCTTGGAAGGTTGAAAGGAACCAAAGGAGGGCAGCAGAATTGTACTCCACAGGTTTTCTCACAGGGAGAGTGTGTCTGCCAATATTAGGGAACTAGAGTGGGACACACTAAGCCAGAGGCATATATCTCACAATATTAGCCTTTTTTATCAGACTGCTGCTGCTGGGATGTAATGGACCTCTGGCTGGAAGTGAGTCCCCAGCTGAGTATAAGGGGAGAAAGGATCACCCATATAAATTGAAAAGATAAGGGCACAGACAGACTCATACTACTGGCCATTTTTGCCAAGGGTCATTCGACAATGAAATGACCTTGGAGAGGATAAGGTGGAGGGCTTCATCAAAGGAAAGCCGACCATTGCTAGTATTGTGAGGGTGGAGGCACCTGAATTATTGCCTAGGGTTTTAGGAGTATTATGGTATCATAAGTAGGATTGAGAGTTAGTCTCTCCACTGCCATATTGGCCAAAGAAAAGGCTGCTTGCAGTGCAGTAAATTAGAATTAGAATTTGATGAACTAGACGTATATTTAATTCCAGGTAGTGAGGGTTCATTTATGTGACTATCACATCGTACATGACACAGAGCTGCAGCTTTTCCATCCGACAGAAGTAAAGAATTCAGCTGCCTTACTTCAGGATCGAAACTTGAACCACTGACACATGAGTTCAGCACACTACCTCTGGGACACTGAAGGGGGAAGGCCCCATTTCACCACAATTAATTTTTTCCTCCGCAGAATTTGAAAGTTCATTTTGATTTGTTGTAGGGAGAAAAAAACGAAAACCAAATTTCTATATAGAAATTCGAGAATAGAAAATATGACGGCAGTTATTCATTGTCTCATTTGACAATATATACATACTGTATATAGATTTTCTACCACCCATCTTACATATGTCTTTTTATTCAATCTTCTTTCCAAAATAATAATACCGATGACATACGAAGGAGGGGAGAAGAAAAAGGAGGATCGCATTGAAGATCAAAAATATGAAAAGGTCGACGAAAGGACCTCTTTTCTGTGCATTTACCTTCTAGTCTCACCACCCAAAACACATAGAAGCATCTGTATTCATCACTACCCACTACCAACATCTTTTCTTCTTCACTGTCTGCTTGCCTTCATTTGTAAAGGCAGTGGTTTTCTTTCCTGTGGTAAGAGTCTCACCAGACTAGGATAAGCCTCATGATTTCTATCAAAATTCGGCAGATTTAAAATGAATCGGAAAAATATGATAGTAGCAAACTATCTTCGAAAGGATTAATTGTAAGTCGAAACTGAATGTTTCTCATATGATATATGCATATCTTGAGGTAGTTGTTGTTTTATAAAAATATATATGTATATAAGCAAGATTTATTTTAAAGACTGAATACAGTACTGAATTAAGATAGGGGAGGAGACTAGGGGGTTTGAATTTGGGCTTCAACTCCTCCTCCCATCCATATATGCAACTTCCCACCCTAACTTTGAAGATAAGATTATTATCATTATAAGAGACTTTTCTACATTTATTGTTATTACCACTCTTGCCATGACTATATTCAAATTCAATCTTGAAATTACAATATTTCTCCCCTTCCTCCACTCTCTTAGCCCCCCGTTCTTTACGCGGCTCTCCTCTGCTCCATATGTGCGCCGCACGTCACAACCTTGCTCTACACTCTCTTTAGCATCATTCTGACTACACATCTAATCTTCTCGACATCAACTACTTCTATCTGGAAACCCTTACCAATCTTAATATATATTTTAAATATGAGGGACATTCAAATCCCTCACCTCAGATTTATTATATATAGCCTATGGCGGGATGGAATTGGGGATCTTAAGTTAAAAAATACCCTTCTCGTGTGACTAGCGGATTACCTTTGATCCTTAATGTCAGTAGCTTTATGAATTCTGCATAAAGCTTCAGGAAAGCTGACTGAGGAGAAGGGTAGGGTTGAGGGCAAAGACAAGGGAACTAAAGAGGGAGATAAAGTGATGTTTGGGAGGGGGAGAAGAGAACATATCGTTGAACCATTTTTCCGCTCAAAATGGGTTATACAGTACGTACCTACAAGATTAATCAGTAAACCGACTCTCCATCATTTCTGCGTTAAAAAGATGATCATTTTGGGGATGGCAGTGACTTCTAGAAGTGGAGGCGGAGGGGTGGGAAACATAGGGGACTAGATGCCTTCTGCGGCAGAGAAGAAAATTGAGCGGGTGGAATTTAGAACACTCAGCTAATGAAATCATGACTAACACAATCGAGTTTAAAATATTTGAATACCTATTCTGTTACTTCCATTGTGTTTTTCTTTTGGCAATGGGAAGAGGTACAGATGGGACAGATCATCGGGGGAAGGGGTGGCTAAAGAGAAGGATTTGTTGATTGCCAAGTTGCATTGGACACACCAGTTCTCGTGAGATTACTGAAGTTAAGCAGCGCAAGCCCACGTTAGTACCAACATGGGTGGTTGGTAAAGAACGTTGGATGCTGCAAATTTCCCCTCTCCTACGTCCTATACACCTACCTCCTAATCTCCCGCGAGCAGCCTCCTAAGGGTTCGGCCTGTTATGGCTAATTGGCTTACTCCCCAACCCATGAAATTAATCACATCAAATCTAAATCTAACGCAATGTCCACTACCTTGTTTATCCACGCCTGAAGACCAAGAACTTTATTTACAAAGAAATGGGCAGAGGGACCAAATTCATCAATTCACTTAAAGGACCTCTGAATCTGAAGTTCAATTGCTAACGATGACCTCTGGCGAAAATGGGTAAGTGAGGCACGATTAGGTCCTACAGCGATTATTAATTCCCATCCGATATAAAGTAAAGATTCTTTGCGTCTGAAAACAAGCCAGGGGTCTAGACGCGAGAATCGTACCAAGACACCAAAAACTTTCAAGGGACACCACAGCGCGATTACTTTCTATATTCGGTTATTTAACATCGGCCTGTCAGCTGTGATGGTCATTTTCGGCCCTCCTACATCCGAGGAATTTATCAATTTAAACACTTCCTTTCCACGAAGAAGATTCTCTCTTATAATCCCTCGAGTCTGAACGAGGAGATTGGGATCTGCTGGGTTAGCTCTGAATTAGAATCGAACCTACGAACTGGAGAATCAAGCAGGTCTGCCGTAAGTTAATCCGTCGCCCCTTAAAGCATAAATTTAACTCAAAGGCGGCTTCGGAGTTGCGGCAAGTGAACTGCCCTACTACTTTAACAGATAAACCTGACAAGGAGCACTTAAGGAAGTGAGTGAGCCGTCCCTCAAGGATGGACAAGTAAACGTCAGAAATTCTTAATTCGATGCAGAAATTAAAAATTCATAAGTAAAAATGGACAAGACGAATTAGAAATGACGTCGATGACACGTGACAGCAAAGGGACGGACCATCCAGCCTCGTCAATCCTAACATAAGAAGATCAGCTTGAAAGGAAGGATGATGTGCTCTGACTTTTTCTTCTCATCTTCTGCTCCACATTTCAGGAACACACCCATCATGGGATCCTCTGGGCTGGGATTTTGACAGTCGTCTCTTTTTTTAAGTTTGTCGTCCTCCCCTCACTCAAGTTTGCTTTTTGGGACAGCCTCCCCTTCCCTCTGCGATTATGATGCCATTGAATCACACAGTCGTCAATTTCTTAGTCTCAAGAGCAATCAGACACGCGACCTGCACATCTAACAAGTTTTATTATGTCACTGTTCACAGATGGCAACCAGCAGGGTCCCATTATAGGAAATACTATTACTAAACGACAGATGGCGCACGCAATCGACACTCCATCATCACTCTTTGATCATTTAGAAAGGTGACAGTTAAAGTGGTGATGGCGATACTTTGAGAAACTGCACAGATTGAATAGATTATGTGTTTAGCGGGGGTAAACTAAAGATGGCTAGGGATCAGAAATAGGGAAGAAGAAGAAATGCGTGAACGATTTGTTTTTTTTTTTTGGCAAGGGTGAAGGACGAGAAAGAAAATGGACAATATTTTTATTCTGCTGTCGTCTCCCAAACTAAGTATTTTATCCAAAGAGCAAAAACGTGATAAAATGATAATGGAGGAGATAACTGCAATTGAAAGATCTCAAAAAACTACCCCTACCCCTTTTTTTCCGGAAAAAAGATGTACCAATGTCCCCACTACTGTCTTGAATGATATCAATCCACATACAAAGGAGGTCTGTCTCTAAGGCGGAAAAATTTTTTGATCTTAATTCTTAAACTCTATTATTTCCTTGGATATCATCCTGTAATCCATATTTATCCTCCCTCTAAATTTTTGTCAAGCCGCAGTCTGTTTCTTCCTTCCGGAATACGTGCTATTGCGGAAGTAGAGCGAGGTACTTCCGTAGTGATTAATATTAGATGCTAAATTCAAAGTCGGATCTAGTTCCAACAAACTGCCAATAAGGTTATTAACTCACCTGAACACTTATCTTAACCTGCGCACTCATCTGAAGAGAATTAAGTTTAAAAGATCTCAACCAGGCGCGAACCTCTGCCCCATCCACACACACATTACATGCTGATCGACCACCATCACATTTATCACCTGTACCCTTCGTTGGGCTGTGTGCTTTATTGCCCCGTTGAAACTGAGAACACTCCCAGCCGGTGGCTACAGAAAATGATGCAACCCCTTGTTTGTATAACGTTGGCCTATTAAAGTTATCGAGGATACCTCAGGTAGAAAGATTTCGGTTAGGTCCGTATGGGGTGCGCAGCGATTCCACGTTCGACCCAGAACCATGGTGGTTTGGCTTCTTTAGGACAGGAGAGATGTCCTCACAACCCTACTAGATGGAACAAAACATACGTAGTTGGGCAAAATATCCAGGCAGTGCCGGCGCGAGCTTTTGCAAGGCCGGGTTCAAAAATATTTTGCGGCCCCTTTTTTTACAGTTTGTAATATAGAGGCCCGCGAGCGGGGACAGGTTCGGCGAACGCACTGAATCAGCCTCGCGTAAGGCCCTGTATCCAGGGTTGGAACTCGCCCTTTTGCTTCGATGGAGTAAAAGTGCCCCAACAAAGAAACAGAGGCGGGCGATAAATAAGCATAGAGGTTGAAGCATTATTCGTGTGTCGCAATGGGATAAAAATGGGCACCCAATCCTGCCATAGGCGGGGAAAAAGGTTACCGATAATGATTAGAGTTCTTTTACGTGCAGTTATGATATCGCACAAGCCACACAGGGGCAAAGCATTAACTTCCCATCCGAAATAAATAATATTTTTTGGAAACCCCTTCACTCTCTCTCGTATCCATCTATTACGGCCCGTATCCTGTAATTATGGATTCACGAAGTCAAGTAGGCTACCCACTGAGCTACCTTTTTCTGCTGGCGTGCCAAAAATTTAAACCAAAATTTACTAACGCAGCCTCCTAAGGATTCATCCTGTTATGGTTGCTTGGCTTGCTCCCCAACCCGTGAAACTAATCCAGAGTCCAGAAAAAGATACAGTAGTGTGCTAAAGGAATATATAGTAGGGTATTCTTACTTCCGGTTTGTTACGGGAAATGGAAATTTCACCAATTTAATTGGTAGTACGCTCGGCAACTGCGTCAGTAGTTCTAGGTTCGATACTGGACCTAGGCGGGCTGGCTTCTTTTGGGGGGACGGGCAAAGGCCTTAAGTGCGCCTCCTTTCGGATGACAAGTAAAACCGAAGTCCCGTGTGGTGTAAGATGGCATTTTTATGTAAAACAACCCTCTCTACTTTGCAACGGATAGATGAGGCAAAAGTTTTCAGGTTCAGGAGCTCGCCCCTAGCGCCGGTGGGTGGAATGCCCCAACGAACACTAGACCGAAGATAAATAAACGTAGGGGTTGCAACTTTGGTCGGCAGTCCAGTATATCGCCCCTGTGTCCATTCAGAGGGACAAGATGGGTGCCCGACCCTGCCATAGGCGGGGAAAAGGGTTAGGAGTTGCAGATTGGTTTGGCTTTATAAACTGTAGGTTACCCTGTACATGTACCTACCACGTGCCAACAAAATTGCTCTACGTGCCATAGGTTCGCCACCCCTGCATTAGTCTGAGGAGTGGGAAAGGGATCATTCCGGCCAACAACCTATAGGTTTCAAACTTGAAATAACTGGAGTTGCTTACTGATGACCTCTTAAAACCGGAAATGCATATGTCGTAGGGGAAGAGAAAGTGTAGATGGGGGTATGTTGGAGCTTGCCACCGTCTGCTTTTCTCTGAAGGGCGGACCACAGTATGCAACCTACATCCATCAATTCAGAATGCAAATGCACAAATCATTTAAAACACGAACGCATAAATAAACCATAGAAAGTGCAGATTAAACATGCACGCGCCACCTGGTGTTGAGTCCTGAAGATTTAATCATCACTGTATTAAATACCAATTTATTATAGAAAATTTAATCTCAGCGACGACATTTTTTTTTGCTGTTGTTAAAAATAAGTATGATGTAAAACTGTACATGAAAAAAAAAAACAAGAATCTGAAAGGGGTTGGGGAGCTGACAATGGACCATGTGGCACTGCTGCTAATGGTGCTAAAACTCGGTGAACCTTTAATACTGTTTAATCTTATTTAATGGATGGAAAAGCGCATCAACACATTGTTGCGCCGTGTAGATGAAAAAACATTCCAGATGATGGATGCAGCGGCGGCGAGAAATACCACGCCACCTATGGAGGAAATTTTTTTAATTTTCTTATCCACTTAAGTTATGAGCACATTTTATAATGACACCATGTCCACTGATAATGATACTGGCTTATATGGTCCTCTCTAAAATCTCATTCAGAGCCTCCCAACCCCTAGACCCCAATAGCTATCTTGTCCTCGATCCCAATAACTTTCCTCTTCTTTACCCTAACATACAGTCCGAAAGCAAACACGATTTCAACTCTCCCTTTCAATTATTTATCACCCTTCACGGTGTCCCCTTTCCGGTTTGGCCCTCATCCCATCCCTTAAACTACAGATTAAGCACATATCACCTCCAGGCGAATAAATTCGGATTAATAAGTGAGATTAATGAATTCAAACAGAAAATCGAAGCCGTCAAAGTGCAGAAAGAAAACCTGCAAACCGTGCAGATATAAACACAGACGAGCAGCTGACACACTGCACACGTGACCTGGCGGCCACGATGCATGCCAGTCACCCATCCCTCCTATTCCCCCACCTATCTCGATAAGGAGGTTGTACACGTGCATCATGTATTGCCATCTGTCCAAAAAGAGTATGGTTGCATGAGTAAGTAGGCCTTGGTCATTTGAGGCGGAACGAATTACTTTCGCGGGCTCGACCCCTGACCCTTTCAATAATAATTGGCTTCTACCCTGTTACTGATGATTCTAATTCTCAGAATTATCACGGGCCTTACTTCGAAGTTGTGGTCCTATGCAGCAGATAGTGTGGCTACAGGCTTTTCCTTCTTAATAATACGATTGTAGACACAGTTGCCCCAATGCTTCCCCACATGGGATTCTCCAGAAATTTCTGACATCCAATTGGAGGTCAGGATTAGTGTAGTTAGTCCCCGGAGGTGGCAATTATGACACTGTACACACCGCACGAGGTAACAGTTTTATTTCACATTCCAGAAGAAAGGTGCAAGAAGTCACCTGATGAAGCCAGGGTCAGCACTTAGCCCATACCTATTCACCCTAGTAATGGATGAGCTGCTGACGAGAATAGAGGAATGGGCCCCCAGTGCCTGGTATTTGCAGATGATGTGGGAAGGCTTGAGGATTCCAAGGAGGATGAACAAAAGGGCCTACAGGACATTAAAACAGCAATGGCAGGAGGGGGCCTTAAGGTGAACATGAGGAAGACTGAGTACTTAGCTTTAAATTTTAGTGGCCAGGGGCAAGAGGGGGATTTTCGTTGTGGGGGAGAGGGGATCCCAGTGGTGTAGGAGTTTCGCTATCTAGGATCAGTTTTCCAGAGTAATGGGGAGATTGATTCTGACGTGACCCGTAGGATTAATGCAGGATGGCTGAAGTGGAGACGGGCAAGTGAGGTCCTGTGTGACCGCAGGGTCCCAATAAAGTTGAAAGGCAAAGTTTACAGAACTGTCGTTTGTTGTGTGGCTCAGAGTGTTGGGCAGTTAGGAAGAACCATGAAAGGCAAATGTAAGTGGCTGAGATGCGAATGCTGCGCTACATGTGTGGGGTGTCAGGATCTTACAGAATCCGAAACAATAACGTTAGAGGTAGCGTGGGGTGAGAGAAAATCGTTTGAGGTGGTATGGGTATGTGATGAGGAGTGGAGAGGAGGAACGTATTAGGTCCAGTGTGGGACTGCAGGTAATTGGGGGCAGCAGGGGTAGAGGATGACAAAAACGGACGTGGGAGCAGGTGGTGCAAAGGGATATGGAGGCGTGTGGGGTAGAGGAGGACTTGGTGGGGGATAGGGGGAAGTGGTGGTCAGAATCGAGCCTGTACTCCTGAATCAGCGTCTGAGCCCTTGAGGCAAGCCTATAAAATAGAGGTAGCCGAATACAGATGAATAACAACGTCTTCAGTTTTATCTGGTAATCGAAGGTTAGTCATGTCTCGATCCCCTCTCTGTCCGTTTTATTACCGATCGTTACATGAAACACCTCCTTTATTTTTATGCCCTTCTAACTGTTAAGAAAGGGATTCGAGAGAGGTTTGTCGTAATCATGTTTTCCCCTTAGAAGCAGGAGCTCCGTTGTCAAAAAAGGTATCCTATCAACACAGTTGCCCTGACAACTCGCTGATAAATACGGTCAGTGATGGATTATTGAAAATCTTGTATTTCGACTAAAACTATCTATTTTTTGCTGCGTAGTGAGGGGAGATAGAAAGGGACGAGTCGGGAGGTAGCAGGCCCAGTCCCTGATGATCCGGGTGTCGGGAACAGTCTCACAAGTGAACAACGACCATCACTAAGGTGCAGGGGAAACACTTGGGAATTGCTTACTCCCTTCATGACATTGCAACAGTTTTCGGCGGACTGGGGAAGAAGAAATATGGCGTCGACAGTGGTGGCCACCTCTCTTCTCTTGAATTTTCCTAACCTAACCAACGTCATCCCCAGCAACTAAGTTATATGAGAGATCACCTACGTCAACATTTTGAAACAAAATTCCAAGAGCGCCTCAAGTAGAATAAATTAGTTATACAAATATAACGACTATCTTCCTGCGGTGTGGGGATGGCGGTAGAAAATTCTGCCTTTAAGGGAGAGAGAGGAGGGAAGGAACTAAAGATGGAGTGGAAACCAGGGATGAATGCAACGGGTCTTTCAGTGAGGATGAAGTCCTTGCTTTTCAAGATCAATACAACAAGGTAGTCAAAGGCAACTAACTTGTAAAAGTCTGCACAAGTCACAGGAAAGAAAAGCATTTAATGTAGGCAACGAAACCCCTTATTAAGAGATAATTAACAAACTTGTTGCTATCATAATTAGCTGTCGGTAGGCAAGTCGCGTCGTCGTTGTTAAGACTTCACCCACTCTCACACAGCCCTTAGAGGTAACTCGCCTGATGTTCATTGCGTGACATTTTAAACTTGGTCACTGGCCACGAAAACAGCTCAATGGCTTTGGTTCGATGGTGTCTTCGGGCCCTTCAACTACATAGTTCTAATGCAGAGACTGCACAGACACTAAACTAATGCGGCGATTTTGGGGTATTAGCGGTACCCAGGTTTCCCAACACGCCACCCACGTCAGTACTAGTTGGGGTTGCGTTGCTTAACTTCAGTGATCAGACGAGAACTGGTGTGTCCAACGCAATAAGCCGCTCTACGTAGCTCGTGGTGAGCATGGCTCAATCCGAGTGAAATGTGGAAGAGCAACTTCCGTCCCGAATTGGAAGACAAAAAGGGCTGTATCCTGAGATGCAAAGTGCACGATGTCACTAGCACTAAGACCAACCCGTTCTACGAGGAAAAACAAATGATCAACAACAACAAAAATCCGTCGGCTGGCGAATTCCGGTGGATATGCGTTTTAGCGTGCCGCCCTCGTGAGATTAGCGTGTAGGTTCGAATCTAGCGAAGGTCTATGTACATATGCTAGTCTTTATGGTCCTTACAAGGAAATGGAATCAGGTATGTGTACTGAACCGGCTGTCGACTTAATACTACGACCCCTTATTTTTCTCGTTGATCTACACGTAAGTTATTTCGCTTACTCCATGCAGAAGAGACTATTCCTCAGGGATGATATCTTATGCATACAAAAGCAAGCAACTCCTAACCCTTTTCCCGCCGATGGCAGGGTCGGGTACCCATTTGTCCCTCTGAATGGACACAAGGTGATATATTGGCCATAGTGTTTTTCTGCAGCCGGTTGCAGGCCAAAGCTGCACCCCTCGGTCTAGTGTTCGTTGGGGAATGCTACCGACGCCACGGGGCGAGCTCCTACACCAGGATATTTTGCCTCATCTACCCGTTGCGTAGTAGAGAGGGTTCTTTTACGTGCAAGTGCCATCGTACACCCACACGGGACCTCGGTTTTACTTCTCATCCGAAACAAGGCACACTCGCGGCCTCTCTCTCTCTCTCTCGCTCGAAAGAAGCCAACCCACCTCGGTGCAGTATCGAACCTAGAACTACTGACGCATTTGCCAAGCGTGCTGACCAATACGCCACTGCGGCGGGCTCTTGCATCCCACAGGGAATAAATTCCCACCCGAGGATCGAACCCGTACTACTACTACTGAAGCCGCAAGCATCATTTTAGCCATAGGCAGTTGTGTCACGTACCTGCCTTGATGGCGCAGAGGTAGCGGGGCCGTCTATCGGATGGGAAGTAAGCCCGTGGCATCATATGCAGGTGAAAGAACCATCTCTACTATGCAAATGGTAGCAACAAAGCAACTCCTAACCCTTTTCCCGCCTATGGCAGGGTCGGGTACCCATTTGTCCCTCTGAATGGACACAGGGTGATATATTGGACATAGTTTTTTCTGCAGCCGGTTGCCGGCCAAAGCTGCACCCCTACGCTTATTTATCGTCGGTCTAGTGTTCATTGGGGAATGCTACCGACGCCAGGGGGCGAGCTCCTACACCTGGAAATTTTTGCCTCATCTACCCGTTGCGTAGTAGAGAGGTAGATGAGGCAAAATTTCCTGGTGTAGAAGCTCGCCTCCTGGTGACAGTGGAGTACCCTGTCGAACAGTAGGTGGACGATAAATAAACAGAGGGGGGTCGCAACATCGGTCGGCAGCCGGCTGCGTAAAGACACCGTTCAAAGATCGCCCATGTATCCATTCAGAGGGACAAGATGGGTACCCTGACCCTGTCATAGGCGGGAAAACGGTAAGCAGCTGCTTTGCTTGTTGCACTTGTGCCACATATGATAGGACTACCTGTGGCACATAGAAAGCAAGTTCGACTCAAAGTTGCCAACTCCACAGTGAGATCGAGACCTGGAAAATTATGCCTTTGAGAGAGAGGAAAAGCGGCAGGCAAAGTTCCCGCCTTCAAGGGGAAATCAAGAGGTAATTACAGAAGGTGCTACTGTAGTGCAATATATGAGTGATGTACTAAAGGGTTGAGTGTAGAGAGAGAAGGGAGTCAGCTAAATTAGTAGAAGGAGGTGCAGGGGAGCATCGCCTTCTCCCTTCCAAGCCAGTAATATATTAAAAATACAAAGGGCGCTTAACTTACAGGCAATTATTCAACAGGGTAACAAAAAAATATTTTAAAGTCAAACAAAAACATTAATGAGTACGTTTTGCTCGCATAATCCCGAACTTCCGCCGACATGATGAGAACCGACTTGGGGGGAAAATATATTTTTCCACTTCTAATTAGAATAATAATAGTCGAAATGAGAGCAAAGAGATATAACTGGAGCGTCATTAGTAAATTGTTCACAAAGAAAATACATTTTCTTCGAGATTCCGCTCCGCCTTTGCCTCGTCGATGGAAAGGAAAGGTGGTCCAGGGTACTTTTCCGCTCCTAATCACGTTAATTAGGTTATAATGCACGCACTGCCACAATAAATATCCCCACACGGGAGCAAAGGGTGTCATGATTATCAGCGCCATCTATTACAGAAAAAAACAAACTTAAGAGCTAAGCATAACAAGCAGTGCCTCCAACCTCTTGTTTGTGCTGCAGTTAGCTTAGCTGCCTGCTTTTATCTAAGGGCCTCCTAGAGCACCACCAAGACGTCAGATTCGATTTCAAAACTGAAAATAACAAGAAATTCAAATCTTCTACTTCGTTAACCACTGCCGTTTCTTTCTTTTACAAAAGCAACATTCAAAATGAAAATGCCAAATGCAAATCCAGGGTCAGGCTCTTATTATAATGAGATTGTCTAATAATAATCGCCCGTGGGCTGAAGGATAAGATCAAATCCTGAAACTCAAGGCCTTCAGCTCCGGAGAGGAAGAGGGACGGATCAGGTAGGAAAAAAAAACTTAATACGAGATGGTAAATGTCAAACAAAACATACTCTTACGGTTTTAATCTCGTTTATTTAACGTCGGGCAGTCAGCTCTGAGCATGGGTCACTTGACCCAACGCTAGGGGTCGAGATGGTTGTTGATATGCAATTTCTTTTATCATTCTTTTTTAAAAAATTTTGTTTTGGACGTTAAATCGTGTGCACCACCTGAAGGAAGTACGGGAGAGGGGGCATCCTTCTCTCCAGAAAGAAATGAGTTGCATTGGACACACAAGTTAAGTAACGCAGCCCACGTTAGTACTGACATGGGTGGTCGGTTTAACATTGGGTGCTGCTAATTTCCCTTCTTCTATATCACCTACACCTATCCCCTCTCACCCGCGAGCAGCTTCCGTAAGGTTCGGCCCGTTGTGGCTGCTTGGTCAATTCCCCAACCCGTTAATCTAACATACTAACAATACTCGTCTTGGTCAGGGTTAGCTAGTCAGAGTCTAGCCCAGTGATGGCGAACCTGTGACCCACCGTGCAATTTTAAGTGATCCGAACGTGAATCATATCTAGTTTATCGTCTCATAGTGTGTGTGGGCTAGAACCCGCGGACCCAACCTTGCCACAGACGGGATAACTGACCCGCGGACAACTTTCTGATTTTTTTTTTCGTGTTATTGTGACCCGTCTTCAAAAAATGGTTCGCCACCACTGGTCTAGCCTTTGGACCGGGGTTGGACCTGCAGATCACAGACAACCACCGATGACGTACGCTACCACTGGGTCATCGGGCGAGCTCATGAATCCGTGGAGTCATAACTGACCACAAATGATTGATAAGCCGGACGTGAGGGGATCGTTGGCTTATGGACAATGAGGGCGTCGATGACGGCGGCAGCGGACAAAACTCGTCCGGTGAAACCTTTAATTAGGTTTTCGCGAAAGTAGAAGCCGTTGACCACAAACATCATCAGGAGCAATCATTTATCAGTTGAGGCCAATTGGGTCGACAGCTGACCGATCACAAAGGCCGTTTGAACGCGACGGATTTCTCGTCCACATGGTTCCCAAAGGAATTATCAATGCACACACCGAAGACCGCTACCAGCCTGTTTGTCCACGTTACCGCATTCCGTTTTCCATGCTCCCGAACCATCGACCCACCCCCTCTTCCGAATTAATCATTTTGCTTTTGCAATTCAGATAAATTATAAAATGACTCGACAAGTAGTGGTAGTTACACAGTCCCACGAGACGGCAAGGGGCAATTTAAGAATGTAACGGGCAGACCTATATAGTAGGACTGGTCAGCGAAAGACCCTCACTACTCCCTTAAAGTTCAGTTGCTGGTTTCCAGTTAAACATCCTAGGCTTCTCAAACCCCTCCCCCACAGCCACCGATCGGTTGGGGAGGTAAGGAAGTGAGCTCCCTACACCCAGTGTTTCCCTCACCTGAAACGCCCCCCCTCCAACGAACCGCAGGCTTCCAACAGAACTCATCTTTTCCCTGCCTATGACAGAGTCAGTTATCAATGTGCCCCGTTGAAAAGAAGAACGCACACGGAAACTATAGAACCATATATTTACGCAGCCGGCTGCCTACGCGACGCAATGCCGTTTATTTTCTTCTCTAGGACACTGCTCCTCTACCCACACGGGTGGCGAGCTCGCTCCAACGTCAACCTGCAGACTACAGAAAGAAAGGATTGTTTACGTGTAGCAGTGGTGTAGCGTGGCGGGGGCTGTGGGAACTGCCCGGCCCGCCCCGGGCGGCAAAATTTCACAATAAATAATAATATCCTGTAATTTGAACTAAAAATCTGAACCATTTCTTTTCATATTTTGTCGCACCTACTATTCGGACTGATTAAAATAAAAGAAGAGCTAAGGGAGAAAATATTAGAAGAAATGAGGGGGCTAAGGATTTAAATACCTAAATAAGGGGTGGCGAATTTGGTCTACGCCCCTGGTGGCTGAAACCCACGCTACGCCACTGAAGTGTAGTAAGGACATACTACTGTACAAGGAGGCACAGCTTTCCTTCCTATGTGGGATGGAAAGCGCACTTGAACTTTTCACCCTTTTAGCAGAGGATCAATTTGTCTTGGTCAGGATCCATCCTGCCCATGGACCACTTATGCCCTATAGAAAAGGGGTGGCGAACCAGTCGATCGCGAAGCCAATTTTGGTCGATCACTCGCCATGCGTTGACTTAAAACCCGCCTCGGTGACGTAGTGACTCAGTGTTTCTAGGTCTGTGTCAGTGGTTCTAGGGGCGATACTGGACCGAGGTGGGTCCAGTCGATCGCGACACATTTTTAAGATAAAAAGTAGATTACGCACAAAGTTGGTAGATTCAACACAAAAGTTGGCCACCCCTGCTACAGATAATCAAAATTAATTTAAAGCTAATTTTTTTTGTTGTTTGTTGGTGTTTAAGGTCCCGTCAACTACAAGGTCATTAGAGACCCGTCCACTGCATAGTTCTAGTGCATAGACTGCACAGACACTACACCAATGCGACGATTATTGGGTATTAGCAGTACCCAGCTTTCCCGAGCGACCACCCATGTCAGTACTAACTGGGCTTGCGTTGCTTAACTTCAGTGATCAGACGAGAACTGGTGTGTCCAATGCAACTCACCGCTCCCTTTTAAAGCTAAAGGTGATTGACACATCAAGCACTATTCACAAGGTTGGTGGGTTTCAAGAGAGTCACCTCTGAAGTTAAGTAGGAATCCTCCCTCAGATGTAGTCCAGAATAGCAACTCCTAACCCTTTTCCCGCCTATGGCAGGGTCGGGTACCCATTTGTCCCTCTGAATGGACGCAGGGTGATATATTGGTCATAGTATTTTTCTGCAGCCGGTTGCCGGCCATAGCTGCACCCCTACGCTTATTTATCGTCGGTCTAGTGTTCGTTGGGGAATGCTACCAACGCCAGGGGGCGAGCTGCAAACTTGGAAATTTTGCTTCATCTACCTGTTGAGTAGTAGAGAGAGTTCTTTTACGTGCAAGTGCCATCGTACACCCACACGGTACCTCGGTTTTACTTCTTATCCGAAAGAAGGCACACTCGCGGCCTCTCTCTCGCCCGAGACCCACCGCGGTCCAGTATCGAACCTAGAACTACTGACGCAGTTGCCGAGCGTGCTAATCACTACGTCACAGCGGCGGGTCAGATGTAGTCCAGAATCGAACCTGTAAATCGTGATCTGCAGAGGTATCAATCGAGTTGTGCCTACTTACTACTTGCTTCCATTTGGTCGATGACAACTCAAATACAAAAGTCGCATTGTGTGGATGTAATTGACATGCACGCTAAAACAGTAATAGATTGCAATAAAACAAACAGTGCGACAAATTGCTACACCTTCTACAATCCAAGAAGGAGATAGGGACCACGACAACCTACTTAGCCCCCTTCCCTAATTTTTCCCGACTATATTAAATTAAACAACATAAGTGATGAAGAAGGGTGAGCCTTAAATAATAAATAAGGGTTTGACGTCATCAATATCCACATGTCCCAGGTCAGGAAAGCGAGTTCCTTTAAGTGCTGTTTCTCAAGAGAGTGGGACGGCAAGAGGAGGGGAGGAGAATGGCAGGGCTAAACTTTCACGGAGATTTTTTTATTCTATTTACCCCTCTCTCCTCCACCTCGAATTAATGACTTATTTCTATATATAAAAAAAACGTTAATATCTCACTCACCCTCTCTCATAAAGTAATGAATCTAAGGGTGGAGTGGAGCCTTGGGCTTGGGTCGGAGTGGGTAACATCAAATCCGATTTGCGGAGAAGCCAAGGAAATAAAAAATGAATTTGGCGAGGGCAGCTCTCAGTTTATTGGCTTAATATTGTAGGCAGCCAAATTGTGGAGGAAAAACAAGAGCTTCCGCGCTGTAAAAACGTTAGGAGATGTAAGCTAAATATTCGGCGAGTGAAAAAAATGGCACAAAAACAAAATTATCAGCAAAGAAACACTTCAAGTCCTTCCTAGGAATAATTTGACCCGGCAACTCTTTAAAAAATCCTAGACTAACAGCTCCAAGAGACGGATGAAAAAGTGGTAAAATAATAAGAATACAAAGAAAGGTAATCGTGAGGCCCAATTCCCATAAACATGTCTTGTTTGCGCACGACGTCGTGACGTCATTTTGGCGTTGCCACTTAGGTCATCATTAGGTAGCCTACGTCATAGCTGTAACTGCTTCTACCAGATGTGAAAGCGACGAATTGCGTTGGATACACCAGTTCTTTTCTGATCACTGAAGTTAAGTAGCGCAACCCCAGCTAGTACTGACATGTGTGGCCGCTTGGGAAAACTGGGTAATGCTAATGTCAAAATTCAGTTCCCGTGAGATCACTGAAGTTAAGCACCGCAAGCCCACGTCCTTACCAACACGGGTGGTTGGTATAGAACGTTGGGTGCTGCAAATTAACCCTCTCCTTGATCCTTTCACCTACCTCCTTATCTCCCGCGGGCAGCCTCCTAAGGGTTCGTCCTGTTATGGCTGCCTGGCATATTCTCCAACCTTTGTAGTTGAAGGGTCCTAAACCCACACAAACAACAACAGAAATGCTGGATGTGAGGCAGAGGCAGGCTTTGGTCGAGGTGGGAACTTCATCCCGAGGATAAAAACAGGGGTAAGGGGGAACCATAAGATGTGAAGGAAAGATAGGGCCCTGTGTCTGGTATGTATGGTGACGTTAAAATAACGAGTTACAGGCTGTTAAGTCAGCAGCCCGCTGCGTGAAAAAGTCTAGTCGATCTGATGGAACATGATCTGAACTGAGAATACAAGTCCAAATGGAAAGGGCAGGGAAATAATGGTGAAGAATTCTGTGGACGTGAGGCAGTGGAAAAAGATTTGAAATGCCTAGGATCAATGTCCCAGAGCAATTTAGAGACAGATTTCAATGTGACCCAGAGGATCAATGTAGTGTGGATGAAGTAGAGACAGGCAAGTGGAACCCTGTATGATCAGAGGGTCCTAATAAAGTTAAAGAGGAAATTCTACAGGGCAGTGGTTAGGCCATCTATTCTGTATGGATTAGTGTTGGGCAGTAGGAAAGAGCCACGAAGAAAGAATGCAATCAGCTGAAATACGAATGCTGCGGTAAATGGGTGGGATGTCGAGAGCAGACAGAATTAGGAATGAGCATGTTAGGGGCAGTTTAGAAATAAGGACATCACGGAAAGGATGAGAGAGAATAGCTTGAGGGGAGGTATGGGCATGTTGTGAGAAGAGGGGAAGGAGGAACTGACTCGGTCCATTACAGGGATGCAGCTTGTTGGAAGCACCCGGGGCAGAGGAAGACGGGGGTAGGGTGTACGAAGGAATACGACAGTAGGTGAGAACTTGGTGGATGATAGGCAGAAGTGGAGGGCCAGAC
>JAAFCE010008260.1:0-23943 GCA_013389805.1 Trigoniulus corallinus
GAGAGGGAGAAAAGAGGAAATTGAGAGGAGGGGGTGAGGAGAGGAACGCGAGAGGGGGAAAAGAGAGGAAATTGAGAGACAGGAGAGGAAAGAGAGAGGGGATGAGAGGAGAGGGAGAGAAGAGAGGAAATGTAGAAACGGGAGAGAGAGAGAGAGGAGACAGTGGGAGGGCAAAGGGAAAGGAGAGACGAGACAAAGACAGTAGGAAGCAAGAAAGAAGGAAAAGGTGTAGGTAGAGGTGGCGACTCGAAGAGAGATTCAACAAGATGTCAGTAACAAAGGCACTTCAACACAACAGACTAAACCACAGCAGTGACAGTAGCGCCAATACTGTGCTCTGCTCTTGTCACCATCACAACCCAACCACACTAACAACAACGCAACAAAAGCAACTCCTAACCATTTTCTCTCCTATGACAGGGTCGGGGGAGGGGAAGCAGCGAGTTGCGTTGGACACACCAGTTCTCGTCTGATCACTGAAGTTAAGCAGCGCAACCCCAGCTAATACTGACATGGGTGGCCGCTTGGGAAAACTGGGTACTGCTAATACCCTGTAATCGTCGCATTAGTGGTAGTGTCTGCGCAGTCGTCTCTGCATAAGAACTACGCTGTGGACGTGGCTCTAATGACCTAGTACAGTCCTGACCTAGTAGTTGGAAGGGCCCTAAAACACCAACAAACAACAACAGGGTCGGGTACCCATCTTGTCCCTCTGAATCGACAGTGTTTTTCCACAGCTGCAATCCCTATGTTTATTTATCGCCCGTCTATTGCTCGTTGAGGCATTCCACCGACGCCAGGGGGGGGGCGAGCTCCTACACCTGGAAATTATTTGCCTCATCTACCCGTTGGATGGCAGAGAGGGCTCTTTGACGTGCAACTGTCATCGTACAACACACGGGACCTCGTTTTTACTTCTCATCGGAAAGAAGGCGCACTCGGGGCCTCTCTATCTCTCGCCCGAAAGAAGCCAACCCACCTCGGCCCAGTATCGAACCAAGAACCACTGAGGTAATTACCCACTGCGCCACCGAGGCGGGTCTAATGACAACAACAACACATCGTTGTTAGTTTTATATGCTACGTCTGCAACGTTAAGATTAAAACTCTTATAGCCAAAAACAACAACAACACGGATGACGACAACAACATCTAGTACAAAGCGATGGCGTGGTGGCCACTGGACGCAGATGGCGATGTTCAATTCAAGAGATTACTGCCACTAAACACAGTGCGAGACGACAGGCAATGAAATTTCTAAAGCAATAAAATTATACGATCACTGGAGGAGGAAGACAACCAGAGAGAGAGATCTACATCCGCTAGAAGAAGGTCACGGTAGTGCTCATTATTTTCGATAATTGTTTTAAATTCTCTACTACATTACGGCCCACTAACAGCATCACTACAGTGTGAGTGTCCACCGCTGGTCAAAAGTAGCGTGTCCATAACAACTATAATACATGCATAAACAATAACAACATCATCAACCACCTGATTTCGTGTGTTTGAAGCCTACAGAGCGACATCTGAGCCTATTTAGCTACCGCCCGGAGCTACTGTGTTTGGAAAATGCTGCCAATCTAGGGACTAGTGTTGGTCAAGACAGGACTAACGACCATGAGCTCAAGAGTGTCCAGGGAGCGGCGAGTTCGGTTGGACACACCAGTTCTCGTCTCATCACTGAAGTTAAGCAACGCAAGCCCAGTTAGTACTGACATGGGTGGTCGCTCGGGAAAGCTGGGTACTGCTAATACCCAATAATCGTCGCATTAGTGTAGTGTCTGTGCAGACTATGCATTAGAACTATGCAATGGACGGGACCTTAAACACCAAAAAACCAAACTGAACCCTTAGGAGGCTGCTCGTGGGGGAGGAGAAAGTAGGTTTAGTGGGGGGGGGGGGTGTAGGACAGAGAAAATTTGCAGCACCCAACGTTCTCTACCAACCACCCATGTTGGTACTAACGTGGGTTTGCATTGCTTAACTTCAGTGATCTCACGAGAACTGGTGTGTCCAACGCAACTTGGCCGCACCAATGCAGTTGAATGAATAAGCGGCCTTCACTGCACTTGCGCAGAAGAACATGGACGATGTAAGAGTAAATTGCGTTGGACGCACCAGTTCTCGTCTGATCCCTGAAGTTAAGTAACGAAACCCAGCTAGTACTGAAATGGGGAGACCACTTGGGATAACTGGGTACTGCTAATACCCAAAATTCGTCCCATGAGTGTAGTGTCTGTGCAGTCTCTGCATTAGAACTCTACGCAGTAGACGGGGCTCTAATAACCTTGTAGTTAATGAGCCCTAAAACACCAACAAACAAATAAGGAAACGGCTTATTGCGTCGGACACACCAGTTCTCATCTGATCACTGAAATGAAGCAACGCAACCCCAGCTAGTACTAACATGGGTGGCCGCTTGGGAAAACCGGGTACCGCTAATACCCAAAAATCGTCGCATTAGGGTAGTGTCTGTGCAGTCTCTGCATTAGAACTACACAGTGGCCACGGGGCTCCAATGACCGGTTGGATGAAGGCCCCTAAAACACCAACAAAACAAAAATCCATTATATAAAATTCGTTAAATGAATGGGAACGTTTCATTTTCGTGAATATTTGGCTTACAGGACCATCCCAGGACAGGGACAATGGAGGTAATTAATAGCAAGTACAGTAATTAAAATGCAAATATTTTAATTTATACGTGCCATGACGCTCATGTTACTATAATTATAAAATCATATAGGCGGGGGTGAGAGGGAGGCCGACCAACGGCGCTCTGGTCCCAGACCTGGTAACGTGCTAAGGATGAGTCTACGCGCACAGCACAGACCAAGAGTTAAAAGAGTACCACCTATATTTTTAATCTTGCTCTTAGGACGGCATTTAATGAGCTCGCAAGATGCTCTCAACTCTTTTTATTTTAACTCTTCAACTACAGTTCCAAAAATTCAATTTTCTCCTCGAGGAAACGGCGTACAAATTAAAAGGAAATTGTAGTAAGCAAGTAAAGGAAAGCGTTTGGAAGATGAACATTTAAAAATAGTCGTAAACAAATAAGAGTGCATATGTGTGTGTGTGTGTGTGATAGAGAGAGAGAGAGAGAGAGGGGGGGGGGGGGGGGGGGGTAACACCACAGAGATAGCCTTACTTTCCACTATGGTCTCATGCCTCTTAAAATATCAGGATCCCCTCCTTCCCACGGCCCAGTTTTGATTTTTGGAGCGCGGTAACAGCAGCCGTAACATCCAAATAGCCTATAAATCATTAAACAACTGTCATATAAACAGAGAATTACCGAGAAAATCCACCAAAATCGACGTCAGTCGTGCAACACATCCTGAAAACAAGATAAACGAAAAACTTACGTCTAAAAAGCGAGTGGTGGGTGGTCATTCAAACCCCCTCCCCCCTCCATCCATTCCTCCTTCCCCCCCAAACGTTTCTTCCTACTTTAGACCCAAGAAACAACAACCAAAGATTCAAATGGACCTCAATGTATCGTGAATAATCGCTAAAATATGTGGCAAAACAGAAAACAATGGATGGAGGGAGGCCAAGCACCATCTTAAAAGGGAGCGGCAAGTTGCGTTGGACACACCAGTTCTCGTCTGATCACTGAAGTTAAGCAACGCAAGCCCAGTTAGTACTGACATGGGATGGTCGCTCGGGAAAGCTGGGTACTGCTAATACCCAATAATCGTCGCATTAGTGTAGTGTCTGTGCAGTCTATGCATTACAACTATGCAGTGGACGGGTCTCTAATGACCTTGTAGTTGACGGGACCTTAAACTCCAACAAACAACAACAACAACCATCTTAAAGGCGCAATGTGTAAAATGTGAACGACCCCTCCCAAGTTAGGAACTCGGGCATGTATTGCTCATGCGCAAAAGCAACTCCTAACACCTTCTTCCCCCCTCCCCCCGCCTATGGCAAGGTCGGGTACACCCATCTTGTACCTCTGAACGGACATAAGAGTCATCTATTGCACAGTGCTTTTCCACAGCCGGTTGCCGACTAAAGCTGTAACCCCCCCCCTATGCTCATTGATCGTCGGTCTACTGTGTTGGTTGGGGCACTCTACACCTGGAAATTTAGCCTCATCTACTCATCTTTGGCCGGCAACCGACTGCAGAAAAAACTATGACCAATATATATATATCGCCGTATGTCCATTCACAGGGACAAGATGGGTACCCGACCCTGCCAAAGGCGGGAAAAGGGTTAGGAGTTGCTTGCTTGTTTGCTACCCGTTGCATTGTCGAGAGGGATCTTTAGCGTGTAAATGCCATCGTACACCACACCTCGGGGACCTGGGTTTTACTTCCAAAAGGCGCACTGAAGGCCTCTCTCGCCCGACTCAAGCCAGCCCACCTCGGTCCAGTACCGAATCTAAAACCATTGACGCAGTTATCGAGTACGCTAACAGTTTTTCAAATTCATCATCAACCAATCACAGATGACCCTTTCTCCAAGTGACCCAGCCGAATCACGTGACACGTGAATCAAAAACCATGGTTTTGTGTTCAAAATTTATGCTGTTTCCCTACGCTGACTGGAAATGCTTACAGTTAAAATGTTTCCCATTAGGCCTACCATTTTAACATCCTGTCCATGGGTAGGTAACCTGGCATGAGCCTGACTCCTGTTGCATTGCAGTTATTGTGCCAAAGGTCAGACACCATGCAATGTTATAACCAACAAAGCATTAATTTACCTGCCAAAAATTTCTATTTTGGTTGTGTAATGCGTTGTTGGAACAGTGGGGTAGGCCGGCATCCCCCCCCCACACACAGACAACTCAGCCAATATTTCCTGCGGGCTCCAGACGCCCGGCTTGGGTGCCCCCAGTTAGTGGACCCGCAGACGAGAACTGATTAGCCCAACGCATTAAGCCGCTCATAACATCGTAATGTCTGTGCAGTCTCTGCGTTAGGTGATCCACGATGGGGACGGGGCTCTAATGACCATTGTAGATGAAGGAGGGAGTGGCGAATTACGTTGGACACACCAGTTCTCGTCTGATCACTGAAGTTAAGCAACGCAAGCCAAGTTAGTACTGACATGGGTGGCCGCTTGGGAAAACTGGTTACCGCTAGTATCCAAAAATCGTCGCATTAGTGTAGTGTCTGTGCAGTTTCTGCATCAGAACTACACAGTGGATGGGGCTCTAATGACCTTTGTAGTTGAAGGGCCCTAAAACACCAACAAAACAAAGGAGGGAACGAACCTGTCTGCATCGAAACACCAGCAGCCAAAAAAAAACAGTCCATAAACCACGCTACCAAAGCCGACTATCAAATATCGCGCACGTATTAGATAAATAGACAGTTGTAATAGGAGAACGACAAAAAAAGGGCTCATTCCCCACGTCAGCCATCTTTCTCTGGAACGCTCGTTAATTTCTGTAGCCATTTAATTAGTTGCTAGACACGTTCAATTTGATCACAATCTCAATAACCTTTTTTAGTGAACTGACACCCCTGCCCCGCCCCGCGACACATGTTTCGCGCAATTCGTCGTAGTCATTAACACCGCTTTGGCTGTCTTCCCGCCTAAAGGGAAGAGGGTCAATAGAGAAGAGAGTGGGGCGGTGTAGAGGAGATGGGGAGGGGGCATCTAATACTAAAGATAGAAAATACGGAAGCTCACAGTCAATTAATAAAACCGACCCCCTACTTCCATCTTCTTCTTCAGAATAAGCTGTTACTTGAATAAGTCGAAAAAAAAAAAAACCAACAGGGACATTTCATCCAAGTGAACAATCAAAAGCACCATACGGAGGTTTTTTGGTTTGTTTTCTTGGTGTTACAAGGCCCTTCAACTACATGGTCATTAGAGCCCCGTCCACTGCAGAGACTACACAGACACTACACTAATGCGACGATTTTCGGCTATTAGCAGTATCCAGTTTTCCCAAGCAGCCACCCATGCTACTACTACCTGGGGTTACGTTTCTTAACCTCAGTGATCAGACGAGAACTGGTGTGTCCAACGCGGAATACGCCGCTCCCAAACCGTATTGAGCAGGAAAAAAAAGAGGGTGTGGAGACAGGGGCGGATCAAGGAGGGGAGCTCTTCAAGAAAAGTGCGCTCCAATGTGCCCTCTACTGTCCCTTAGACAGTGTCCCACCTTCAGTGGCTTACCCAACTGGAGATTGGACTCAGAGTATAGAAATGAGGATTGCAATACAGAAATGCCTCAGTTGAAATATGCACCCCATTGAAGCACTGAGGGGGGAGGGAACGAATGCTGCATTGCTCCACCCCCCCCTAGATCAGCCCCAGTGTGGAGGGGGGGTTAAAGATGACCACCCCATGGACAAATGGTCCTAGGATAGACTTCAAATCCTACATAATTCGTTCGTGACAAGCAATATTTTGCAAAGCTCAGTAAATGCTAATGCCATCTATAGTTTATAGCAGGGTTGGCCAACCATTTTGGTATTGTGGGACACTCGGCTGCACCAAGAAAACCTCGGCTCCCAAACCTGGGGAAGGTAACGACGTTAGGTGTTACATAAAAAGTATAATAAAGCAACTCCTAACCCTTTTTCCCGCCTATGGCAGGGTCAGGTACCCAGTTGTCCCTCTGAATGGACACAGGGTGATATATTGGTCATAGTCTTTTCTGCAGCCGGTTGCCGGCCAAAGCTGCACCCTTACGCTTATTTATCGTCGGTCTAGTGTTCGTTGGGGAACGCTACCGACGCCAGGGGGGCGAGCTCCTACACCTGGAAATTTCTGCCTCATCTACCCGTTGCGTAGTAGAGAGGGTTCTTTTACGTGCAAGTGCCATCGTACACCACCTACACGGGACCTCGGTTTTAGGCCTATTTCTCATCCGAAGGAAGGCACGCGGCTTCTCTCTCACCCGAAAGCAACCGACCCACCACGGTCCAGTATCGAACCTAGAACTATTGGCGTAGTTGCCGAGCGTCCTAACCACTACGCCACCGCGGCGGGCTAAAAAGTATAATAATGCATCATTAAAAATTAAAAACACATTCACAAACAACGCTGATATGAACTATCAATTTTTTTTTCCTTTTTCGTCGGCCAACCGCGGGCCGCATTACAAGCCTCCATGGGCCACAGGTTGGACAACCGTGGTCGACCATCCATCATTGGCCGACCGGCAGGCCATCATTGTCGCCAAAAGGAAATCTGATGACTGGTCTTCTTAGCAAGTGTAGGAAAGAGGGAGAGAGAGAGGGGGAGGGCAGAAAGAAAGAAGGAGGACCATCTTTATCACCGACCAAATGACCCTTCAAACAACTAGATGGATCGACACCATCCAATTGGAAAAACTGAAGAAGGGAACCCATTTACAAGGACGTATATAAGAATTGGATCCCAACTCCCCCTCCCCCGAAAAAAAAATAGTCGGAATGCTCGATTGCACCTTTTAACTTGCAATGATGCAATGTCCATCCCTTTCATCCTTTTACTGAGGGCAGTCGTCCATTTTCTTATGTCACTAGGAACGATTAAGCACGTGCGAAGAAAAGGACGAGTAGGAGGAGGAGGAGGCGGAAGAGGACAGGAAATAAATGATGATGGCCTCTAGTGAGGTACCCTGATAAAAATACAGACCAGTCATTACCAACATTAGATAAGCCCTTAAATCCAAATGAATTACTAATATGCCAGTTATTAAATCTCGTCATTGATTAATGCAGCACATAATCGACCTTGTTGACACGTCACACTCACTAGGACATCATCCAGACAAGAAGGAATTTCCGCCAAGTGTACTTTACAACGCCTGCCAGATCCTACGTTAGCCTACAATTCAGGGGAGGCGAACCTATGGCACGCAGAACAATTTCATTGGCACGTGGCATGTACATATACAGGGTAACCTACAGTAAGCAACTCCTAAGCCTTTTCCCGCCTATGGCAGGATCGGGTACCCATTTGTCCCTCTGAATGGACACAGGGTGATATATTGGACATAGTTTTTTCTGCAGCCGGTTGCCAGCCAAAGCTGCACCCCTACGCTTATTTATCGTCGGTCTAGTGTTCGTTGGGGAATGCTACCGACGCCAGGGGGCGAGCTCCTACACCTGGAAATTTATGCCTCATCTACCCGTTGCGTAGTAGAGAGGATTCTTTTACGTGCAAGCGCCATCGTACACCCACACGGGACCTCGGTTTTACTTCTCATCCGAAAGAAGGCACACTCGCGGCCTCTCTCTCTCGCCCGAAAGAAGCCCACCCACCACGGTCCAGTATCGAACCTAGAACTATTGGCGTAGTTGCCGAGTGAGCTAACCAACTACGCCACCTGCAACTCCCAATCTGCAACCTAATCTGCAACTCCTAACCTTTTTCCCACCTATGGCAGGGTCGGGTACCCATCTTGTCCCTCTGAATGGACACAAGGGCGATATACTGAACTGCCGGTTGCCGACCAAAGCTGCAACCCCCCACGTTTATCCCATCTATGCAGTGCCGGATTTAGCATTAGGCTAATTAGGCTGAAGCCTAGGGGAATGCCTCTCAATATCTAAATCCGGCACTGCATCTATAGCAAGGTCGGGAACCCATCTTGCCCCTCTGAATGGACACAAGGGCGATAAATTGAACTGCCGGTTGCCGACCAAAACTGCAACCCCCTACGTTTATTTATCATCGATCTACTGTTCGTTGGCGCATTACTCCGACACCAGGGGGCGGGCTCCTGCACCTGGAAATTTTGCCTCATCTACCGGTTCCATAGTAGAGAGGGTTCTTTGACGTGCAAATGCCATCGTACACCACACGGGACCTTGGTTCTACTTCTCATCCAACAGAAGGCGCACTTGAGACCGCTGCCCCCTCCTCCCCAAAAAGAAGTCAACCCTCCTTGGTCTAGTATGGAACTTAGGACTATTGACCCACTGCGCCACTAAGGCGGGTCATAAAGCCAAACCAATCAATTGGTGAAATTTCAATTTCCTGTAACAAACCGGAGGTAAGGCTACCATGCTATCTGGCACGTTAGTACATTAAGAAATAAAACTTTTTAAATTCTTGGCACCCCAGCCGAAATAGGTTCACAACCTCTGGCCTACATCATCATCATACCCTTATCCTGCTGGTCCACTGAACATGGTTCCAGGTGTCTGGAACCCGCAGGAATATTGGCTGGGTTGTCATTGGGACGATGCCGGCCTACCCCGAAACATCTAATGGCCCGGGGGAAAAGTATCATATATGACTACCTACTCGTGAGGTCATCAACCACGTGGCCTCACAACCAATTACCAAAGTTATTGCGCAATATCACGTGACGTCAGCCGCCACAGAGGCTTTCACACCCCGACGGACAGCGGAATATGACGTCACGCTACAGACAACAATTGGTAGACTCGATCCAAGAACCCGACTATTATAACAACAACTGTATATTGGGAGAAGCTCCTAACCAATCTTCGTCGTCGCAACTAGAACGTGCGGGGTGTTGAAGTTCGCATGATCCAAGTCAACGTGAATTGCGGCCAACACGGCAACAAATTGCTGCAATTTCAAAGGTAACAATGGCAATTCCTGCATGATTAAACTGCTAAGTAGCAGGGCGGGGGAGTTCGGGGATACCCTGTCAATGATTTAAATTTATAACAAAAAAAAATACAAACAGCCCCGGGTGGGGGGCAGGGCATCGAACAGGAACGAAACCTAAAACCGTTATTTTTGCTCGGAACGAAAACCGGAACCGAACCGAAAAAAAAATAATCGCTCTTATCGGTTCGACACCTGTGGAAAGAGGGAAGGGAGGTGGGGTTTAAGGTGAATATGAAGAAGACTGAGTACCTAGCTTTGAATTTTAGTGCCCAGAGGCAAGGGGGTCAGATTCGTTGCGGGATTGGGTGATACGAGTGGTGCAAGAGTTTCGGTATTTAGGATCCGTTTTCCGGAGAAATGGGGGATAGATTCGGACGTGACCCATAGCATTAATGCAGGATGGCTGAAATGGAGACGGGGTAGTGGGGTCCTGTGCGACATACGGGTGCAAATAAAGTTGAAGGGCAAAGTTCACAGAACTGTCGTTAGGCCCGCTATGCTTTATGGCTCAGAGTATTGGGAAGCTAGGAAGAACCACGAAAGGCAGATGCAAGTGACTGAGATGCGTACCCTGTTACGCTACATGAGAGGGGTGTCACCATCTAACCGAATCCGAAACTTGTAAGTTAGAGGTAGCTTAGGAGTGGGAGACATCACAGAAATGATGAGAGAATTAGTTGAGGTGGTATGGGCATGTGATGAGGAGGGGAGGAACTTATTAGGTCCATTACAGGACTGCGGGTGATTGGGGGCACCAGCGGTAGAGGAAGACCAAAATGGCCGTGGGAGCAGGTGGTGCAAAAGGACATGGAGGCATGCGGGGAGGAGGGGGACTTTGTGGGGGATAGACGGGAGTACAGGATTAGAACCCACAGACCCAACCCTGCCTCAGGTGGGATAAGGGTGAGATGATGATGATGATGGTGGATATTTTAAGTATAATCTACTGTATTTTAAAATTATGTTTAATACATATTAATTTTTTTTTAAATTAATATTCGGAGTGAAACCGGAAAAACCGATATTTTTAGTGGAACGAAAACCGAAACCGGAACGAAAAAAATAACGGTTCCATGCCCTGGGTGGGGGAAAAGGATAATCGTCGGCCATCATTCGGCTCGTGGCAACTTTACTCATGTTGACTGTCGAAACGAACCTTAACTTCCGCTGCAGAACCCTTTTGACAACATGTCCCAAGGAGGAACCTTCATCCCCCCGCACTCCAGCACAGAATGCTAACTAATAAAACCAAAAATTGGGGAAGTCGTGTTTCATAAGAAATTCTAAAACAAAAATCCTACTATAGTATGTCCACATCAAGTCCGAAAGTGGTCAGTATAGTCTCTTTCCGCCTTGTCCAGGCCCTCCTCCCATCCTCTTATTTCTCATTTGAACGCACAAAAACAGAATCGACACAACACCACCAATGAATTCAAGCTGCAATATAATATATAAAGCCCTTAATAAAAAATGTCGCCGTTTAATACAACGGATTCATGTGACTCACGGTCAACAATAGCCACAGATGGACATGGATGAAATGAGGAAATTGAACTGTACAAACAACGGACACAATATGAAACTTCAAAAATTAACTACGTCAAAGGGAAAAAAACGTCTAAAATGATAGAAAAAACCCACCGGAAGTCACAAAAAAAACAGCAGTTCCTTGACGACACAAAAAGTACAAGGACAGAATCTTAAAACTTCGCAGTACCCTTTGGTTTATTAAACGTTGGCCTATTTATTACCTTTCTGAGGAAGGGGGAGGCGCAATTTCTTTTACCACCGACATAGTGAAAGAAGAGGGTCGTACTCACACACCTGTCAATTGTCAATTACTATAGTGTACTCCAGTGGTGGCGAACCTGTGACCCACCGTGCAATTTTAAGTGACCCAATCATGAATCATATCTATTTATCGTCTCATAAACAACAGACGTGAGAGCAGCTTGTCCGTACTCAGACCCGACCCAGCCACAGGCGGGATAATGGTTGCACCTGACCTGAAGTATTGCGCCTGACCCGCGCACAACTTTTTATTTTCTTTTTCGTGTTATTGTGACCCGTCTTCAAAAAAAAAGGTTCGCCACCAGTGGTGTACTCCATTCTGGTGGCATCGTTCCAACTCCACAAGAGCCTACGTTTTTGCATCCCATCGGATTGACCTTACCCCTTCACCTTGCTACTCGAACCTGCAACCACATCCTCACGAGTGACTAACGCTACCTGGGAACCATCAAGGCAGGGACGAGCAGGGGTAATAGTGTGAGTGGGTTACAGGGGCCTACCTCGCCATGGGACCTCACAGACACAGGTCCTGTTTGCAGCCAATGACATCATCACCACTGCTGCCTTTCTCTAAGAGGTGACGATTTAGTTGTAACCGGCAGTAAATCTTATCACTGAAGTTAAGCAGCGCAACCCCAGCTAGTACTGACATGGGTGGCCGCTTGGGAAAACTGGGTACTGCTAATACCCAAAAATCGTCGCATTAGTGTAGTGTCTGTGCAGTCTCTGCATAAGAACTATGCTGTGGACGGGGCTCTAATGACCTTGTAGTTGAAGGGCCCTAAAACACCAATAAACAACAACAACAAGTAAAACCTATTCAAACGAAATTCAATCATGGAAAATTAGGGTTAAAAATTCCCATCTGACGCCGTCGCCATCCTATCGATACATCGTACTTACTCCACGCCGCCGGTTCTTTCCGCCAGTCCTTTATTTCTCGTCACTTCTCTTTCTTTTATATCCTACTTAAAATATCAAAAGGCATCACTAAATCATAAAAGGGCTATTCTAAAACTTCAATTTACAAAATGAAAATATATATTCGCACTCTCTCTTTCTCTCTCACTTTCCACTGACACGACTTTCCTTTTATTACATAAAACGAACTGTTTATTTTTCGCCTTAAATTACTGAAAGAAAAAGAGATGGAGAGAGAGCGAGAGAAAAGTTGAAATTTCACTTGTCAACCTTTTTTTAAGAAAAGAGGATTCCAAACACACATTTTTTTGTACCCTACACTTGTCTTTATGCAGCCTCAGCACGTCTCATCATCTATTTATCCTTTCTCTTTCATCATTCGCATGTTGAGAGGGAAAAAAAAACAACAACAACACCTTATTTCCCCCCCTCACATTTCTAAATGATACAGAAACAAAAGAAATAAATAGCCAAATTGTTTTCTTCACCTATCTATGCCACTCTACCGACCCTCTACCGCTTTCCATGCTCGATAGCTTCTCTCCACGAAATACAAATGTGCTTTTAAATTACTCTCATATCCCACTTCTGGAGATATTAAATAACACAAACAACAACAACCTTCCATTAAGAAGACTCAATTCATTTTAGAACACTTTTCCGCCATTACGATTACTGTTATTATTATTACCAGTCTCTCTCTCTTTCTTTGTGTGTATGGTTAAAGTGTGGCTACTTTGAAAGGGGTCACTCACCCTCTAATGGTTCCAAATGTTTCGCTTCTATCAGCTGGACAACTACGACTTTTAAAATAAAATGTAAAATTAACTGGAGGAAAGTAGAAAGGCAAACTTGAGAGAGGGAGAAAAACAGAACACAAATAGAATTAGAACGTCAAGGAGAGCGCGCGCGAGCCTCTCGTGCAGGTGGTGACGTCAAAACCACGTCATTATGAGGTAAATAAATGGACCCATTTCCCACCTATGACAGGATCGGGTATATATTTGATCCCTCTGAATGGACACAAGGGCGATCTATTGGACAGTGTTTTTCCACAGCTGGTTGTCGACCAAAGCTGAAATCCCTCTGCTTATTTATCGTCGTAGTTCGCCAGGGGGCGAGCTCCACCTGGAAATTTTGCCTCATCTACCGGTTGCACAGTAGAGAGGGTTCCTTTATGTGCAGGTGTCATCATCGTACACCCACACGGGACCTCGGTTTTACTTCTCATCCGAAAGAAGGCACACTCACGGCCTCTCTCTCTCTCTCTCTCTCTCTCTCTCGCCCGAAAGACGCCGACCCATGTCGGCCCAGTATCGAACCTAGAACTACTGACGCAGTTGCCGAGCGTGCTAACCACTACGCCACAGCGGCGGGTGTTGAAGGGCCCTAAAACATCAACAAAAAATGTAGTTTTCCTACGTAGGACCAACGTCAAATAAAACCATAACCGTTACCGAAATCTGCCTCAACATACCGTTTTTATCCAGGTGGATACGTTCGTTAGAAATATATCGAACTTTGCTCTAGCTCAGTTATTCGGAAGGTGGATATGTGCCCCTTGGTGTAATACCGCTCTCTCCTCTCCCTCTCTTCTCTCTCTCCTCTCTCTCTCCTCTCTCTCTCTCTCTCTCTCTCTCTCTCGCCCTCTCTTTCTGGGAGCGGCGAATTGCGTTGGACGCACCAGTTCTCGTCCGATCACTGAAGTTACGTAACGCAGCCTCAGTTAGAACTAACATGGGTGTCGCTCGGGAAAACTGGGTACTGCTAATACCCAAAAATCGTCGCACTAGTGTAGTGTTTGTGCAGTCTCTGCATCAGAACTACACTGTGGACGGGGCTCTAATGACCTTGTAGTTGAAGGGCCCTAAACAATCAATCAACCAACAAACAAACAATCTCTCTCTCTCTCCCTCTCCCGAAACAAACCAACTCCTCTCAATCCAGTATCGAACCTAGAACTACTGACGCAGTTACCGAGCGAGCTATCCACTGAGCCATCGAGGCGGGCCAAATGCTATACAATGCCTGTACAGAAAAAGTAACAGTGATGAGAAAGAGATACGTAAAACAATCAAAATGTAACGCACTCGTGCATACATCTATTTACAGATATAAACATTAATGAAAAGGCAATTTTCGATTCTATTTGTTTCGTAGCAGTCCCCCCTCTCTCCATTTTTATTTTCCATTTCTCTCCTGTCGTAGTTATACTGCTAGAGCTATTTAAGGAAAAAAATAGTCAAAACAGGTGCATAACCACCATGCTACAACCTACGTTTTGTATATGTGTGTGTGTGTGTCTGCGCCTATAAATTTCTTTTCCACGTAATTTAATCCAGTTTTCAAACCTTTGCCTACAAGCCAGTCTTCGAAATCGATAATAATTCAAGGACGATCACAGCAAGGTTATGGCGCCGACACCTACTACTACGACGACTCTAATGACAGCAACACCAACAAAAAATAGAGAGAGCGAGGTTGAAACGAGGGGAAAAAAATCAAATCAAAAATAATAAAAATTCGTGGTGAAAGAATCACCGAAACGAACTAGATAACGTAAAATTACAGTCAATTTTCAACTATCAAGATGGTGTGCAACGGAAGTCAGTGAAGGATACAACAGGAAGACATTGAATTAATTCAATCATAACGAGAAACTATTTTAAATCTATAAAAGAATTAGGTTAATGAAGGCATTAAAAAAATCATTTACTTTTTCAGTGAAAGTCAAAAAGAAATAATAATTTAACTTTAATCGATATTAGCAACATTTAGCATATTGCCATTACAGCAAGTCAACCCATCATCGATTATTTTTTTTAAAAAAAAAAGCGCCATCTAGTGAGGATTTAACAAACCTCAGCGGAGGGGGGGGCGCGAAGATTTCCACAGCATCACTAGTTGCCATGACAACGTCAGCCTATCGTCTTAAACGTAAATATTGACTTAAGTAACTACCAACAGAGGGCGCCACTACTTAGAGAGTCTGCCATCTTGTTCCGATCACAAGCTAAAAGTGTTAAGAATTGCAGATAGATGGCGCTCACCCAACTCCATTTTTTTTCCCATCGTCTCTGGTCTGAAATCGTCTGCTTGTTTTAAAAACCTACCCGTATCCCGCCTGTGGGAAGGAAAGGGTTGTGGGTTCCATCCCTTCCACTCTCGCCTATCCCCCACCCCCACACACATCTCGTATAAGTTGCTCCCACGACTGCTTAGGTCTTCCCCTACCCGAAGTACTTCCAATAACCTGCATCCCTGTAATGGATTGTTGTTGTCTGTTGGTGTTTTAGGGCCCTTCAACTACTAGGTCATTAGAGCCCCGTCCACAGCATAGTTCTTATGCAGAGACTGCACTAATGCGACGATTATTGGGTATTAGCAGGAGCCAGGTTTTCCAAGCGGCCACCCATGTCAGCACTAACTGGGGTTGCGGTGCTTAACTGGTATGTCCAACGCAATTCGCCGCTCCCACTCCTGTAATGGACCTAACGAGTTCCTCCTCCCCCACACTCTCATCACATGGGAGTGGCGAATTGCGTTGGACACACCAGTTCTCGTCTGATCACTGAAGTTAAGCAGCGCAACCCCAGCTAGTACTGACATGGGTGGGTGCTTGGGAAAACTGAGTACTGCTGATACCCCAAAAATCGTCGCATTAGTGTAGTGTCTGTGCAGTCTCTGCATCAGAACTATACTGTGGACGGGGCACTAATGACCTTGTAGTTGAAGGGCCCTAAAACTCATCATATGGCCAAACATCTCAATCTATTAACTCTCACCCGTTTCGCGATGTCCTCCTACCCCCAAACTACACCTAAAAATACTCATTTCACATTCTGTCTGCTTTCGACACCCTACCCATGTACCGCAGCATTCACCTGTCAGTTACTCCTACAGACAATCATGGCTCTTTCGCACCGCCCAAGAATTCTGCTCCACACAGCATAGCGGACGTAAACACTGTCCTGTAGAACTATCCCTTTAACCTTATTGGGACCCTACGGTCACACTGGACTTCACTTTCCTGTCTCCACTTCCTCCACCTTACAATCAGAGAATTTTAACTTAGTCCACTTTCTCACCAGTCGGATGGATACCAAGTCAATTTGTCCACTGGTCAAGAAAAGAAACAGAATTTTTATAAACAATCCTAGTTATGTAAGTGCGAACAGCTTGACAGGCCCACCATGTACTCAGAGAGCCACTTTTGGCAATTTTGGAACCAGAGGCGCCGCTAGGGTTGGTGTCACCCTGTGCGGTGACACCATGGTTTCCCCCCCCTCCCCGAAAAAAGCCGCTGTGTTCCTTCTGCTGCCTTGGTGTCAACCCATTTGTTATGGTAAGAGTGGAGTCACCCGGTGAGGCCCGCACCCCCCCTAGTGACGCCACTGGTTGGAGCTCATCTCACTCGCTCGTACCAACTTTCGTTCGTTCGTTGGTGTTTTAGGGCCCTTCAACTACAAAGTCATTAGAGCCCCATTCACTGCAAAGTTCTAATGCAGAGGTTGCACCGACACTACACTAATGCGACGATTTTTTTTGGCATTAGCGGTACCAAGGATTCCCAAGTGGCCACCCATGTCAGTACAAGCTGGGGATAGCCAAGATGGAGTAGTTTCGTAGCACTAAGGGGAGAAAGGATGCCGGATTCAATTTAATAATAATAAACCGAATTTAATAAAGAGAGACAGGGTTAATTAATTCAACTCCAGTGAAGAAGACGTCCCGATTAACCTCATTGGCTCCATCAAAGTGCACACTCATACTCACAGAATACATCAACATATTTTATTTATTTTTTTCAAGGGCCTTCTTTAAAATCTTTTGTCTCAAAAATTATTTAATGAATACACTAGCGACTAAAATATCAGTGTGGATCGATTCCAGCTAATTGAACGGGATAACCGTTTTATAATTCAGAGTCATCATAATATAATAACCAATTATTTAGTCATTAGATCAACACCGCAATTGTTGTTGTTGTGGATTTTTTGCTCCCAGAAAAAAGTACCGTGGGGCAAGGTGCCAACGATACCCATTAAAAACAAAACAACTCTTGCCTGTCGGAAAGACAGACAAGACACGTAGAGGTAAAGTGAAGGAGGTGGAGAAGGGGGGAAGAGAAGGGTTAAGAGATGCACTTGATAAAGCAAGCAAGCAACTTCTAACCCTTTTCCCGCCTATGGCAGGGTCGGGTACCCATTTGTCCCTCTGAATGGACACCAGGCGATATACTGGTTGTTTGTTTGAGCTTAAGGTCCCGTCAACTACAAGGTCATTAGAGACCCGTCCACTGTGTAGTTTTAATGCATATACTGCACAGACACTACACTAATGTGACGATTATTGGGTATTAGCAGCACCCAGCTTTCCCCAGCGACCACCCATGTCAGTACTAACTGGGCGTGCGTTGCTTAACTTCAATGATCAGACGAGAACTGGTGTGTCCAATGCAACTCGTCGCTCCCGCGATATATTGGTCATATTTTTTTTCGCAGTCGCTTGCAGGCCAAAGCTGCACCCCTACGCTTATTTATCGTCGGTCTAGTGTTCGCTGGGGAATGCTACCGACGCCAGGAGGCGAGCTCCTACACCTGGAAATTGGGAGAGGGAACCCAGCTGAGGTGATCGCAGGAAATTGGGAGAGGGAACAAAACGATGGGAGGGGGTGCGTGGGGATGTCCTAGCTTTCGTTGAACTTTCTCCTCAAGATGACACAGAGGGACTGAACAGACTAAAAGCGTGGAAAGAAGGGAGAGAGCGAGAGAGAGGGAGACAGCGAGAGAGAGAAACAGCGAGAGAGCCAGAGAGAGAGAGCGAGGGAGACAGAGAGACAGCGAGAGCCAGAGAGAGCGAGCGAGACAGCGAGGGAGACAGCGAGAGAGCCAGAGAGAGCGAGAGAGAAAGTGAGAGAGCCAGAGCGAGCGAGAGACAGCGAGAAAGTGAGAGAGCGAGGGAGACAGAGAGAAAGAGAGAGCCAGAGAGAGCGAGCGAGACAGCGAGGGAGACAGCGAGAGAGCCAGAGAGAGAGCGAGAGAGAAAGTGAGAGAGCCAGAGCGAGCGAGCGAGAGACAGCGAGAAAGTGAGAGAGCGAGGGAGACAGAGAGAAAGCGAGAGCCAGAGAGAACGAGCGAGAGAGAAAGTGAGAGAGCGAGGGAGACAGAGAGAAAGAGAGAGAGAGACAGCGTGAGAGAAAGTGAGAGAGCAAGGGAGACAGAGAGAGAAAGCGAGAGAGCCAGAGAGAGCGAGGGAGAGTAGTATTAGATGAAGTTGCACTAAGATAAAATGAAAGGAAGAAGCTGCAGAAAGTGTTTTTCGTAGGCACTGTACCCTAGGAGAGTCAACCAGTAACCACAAAAAAAGCACGATAATGAAGTACGGTTAAACATGCATTATTCATACTCTCGACAGAATGAATTTTACATGAAAAACCTAGTGGAAAACATCGTCGTTTCGAGATCATTACGATACCTCAATTTAAAATATTAACACTGCACCTAGAGAGAGATATGTGGAAATGACAGGGGAGAGGGACAGTCCCACTGCGGCACTACCTCCAAAAACAAAAAAAGGCCATTGTTTCCACTGAGAAATCACATTTAACGTCCATCTAATCAACGAGCTCTCGAAAGTTACACTTCGAAAAGATACTCCGGAAAACTTTCCAAACAACACACCTGAACTTTTGACGTCTCAAAGGTAATTTTTTTTATACTCAAGGTAAGATAACGAGTCACTTCCGTTACAAAAAGAATTGACTGTCAACTGTTGATTCCGAAACGATATATCGACGCCAGACAGAGAATGTCTATAATTACTAAAGCAATTCACCCTATGATGTTGGTCAATCCTCCTGGCTGCCATTACAGACAATGGAATGTCCACTTCCCTCCAGAACACCCACCCTGTGCGTCAAGCCACACTAGGAGAGTCACTGGACAGTGACTAAATTAGATAAATGCACGAAATTCATCTGCATTAAACTGCATCATTTATCATCATACCTTTATCCCGCCTGTGATAGGATTGCGTACAGCCTGCTCCCGTCTCCTAACCACCTGCATTCCCACGATGAACTTTACGAGGTCTTCCTCCCCTCTTCTCAGTACAAGTCCATACCACCTCAATCTACTCTCCCTCACTTTTCCCGGGATGTCCCTCATTCTATCAGCTCTCAACACCCCACAGACACTCTGCACTCTACTCCATATAGCATAGCGGGCCTAACCACAGCCCTGTAAAACTGCCCTTTAACCTTCATTGGGACCCTCCTGTCACACGGGATTCCACTTATCTGTCTCCATTTCAACGATCCCCATTGATTCTATGGGTCACATCTGAGTCTATCTCCGCATTGCTCTGGAACCCTGATCCTAAGTACTTTACTTCTCGCACCTTTGTCCCCAGTTCGCCCCTAAAGAGTACGTCACCATTATTTTCCTGCCCTCACATTGCATCGCAGTTTTTCACCATACTTGCATCAAATAACAAGAGAACGTCTCTGCTTCGCAACGCTTTTTGTTACTGTCACGCCAGCTTCACGCAGGAAACTGCGGCATTGGCACTGCGCTCCGCAGGGTAACGTGGCGGAGTCACTGAGTCCCGTCACCCTGCGACTTAACATGCGCAACTACATACTATCATTTGAGCCACAGAAATTTATAGTGAATCACCCTACGTCACCCTGCGTAGCCAAGTTGCGTTGGACACACCAGTTCCCGTGAGATCACTGAAGTTAAGCAGCGCAAGCCTACGTCAATACCAACTTGGGTGGTTGGTAAAGAACGTTTGGTGCTGCAAATTTCCCCTCTCCTTCGTCCTTTCACCTACCTCCTCATCTCCCGCGGGCAGCCTCCTAAGGGTTCGTCCTGTTATGGCTGCCTGGCTAACTCCCCAACCCACAAAAGTAATCCAGTAATATCAGCATCACCTGCGGAGACTGCGTCTCATTTTGCGCTGGGCTTTAGAACTACGCAACGGACGGGGCTCTAATGACCTTGTAGTTGAAGGGCCCTAAAACGCCAACGAACCAAATTACAATAATGAAACCATAATGGAATAAAATATTTAGTAAAAGAAAGCTGTATGAATAAAAGGTGCAAATTAATTTCCGAATGACCCTAAGCGGCACGTGAGTTTCGGCGGAAATGAAAAGAAACTCCTCCCAAGAACTGTCACGTGAGGCTAAGTCCCAATCAGAAGGCCCGAGTTTTCTAGGTGGGAGGAGTACTCTCTTGAAATTCATTTTTACTTGACCAATCACAGCCAATTTATTCTGAAAAGGCTGGTCGAATAAGCACGTGCTCTCACAACTACTCCATTTTTAAATATACTTGAGGACTGAATAGCCATCCCTGTAAGACAAAAGAAATGTAACAGAGTTGACCTGTCAGTGAATACGGAGACCATATTTCATCTCATTTAATAGACTCTATAAAGAATATTATCACTATTAGGATAAGATCAACACGAAGACAATGGCATTTAAAGACTGGATATAAAAACGGTGGAACTATTGGACATTAAATAACGCGCTACCCTATTGATTGAAAAAAAATGGCGCCTTATGAACATTTTTATCGGATAACAGCTTTTAAAACCCCTCATAAAAGGAAACGACGACAAAAAATCTATAAGGCATACAACCATTTAAAACTTCCTCAAAATGAGACTCCGCTATTTAGGATCCTTGCTTCTATTTCGCGCCCTTTCCTTTCAAACCACAAACTAATTTCTATCGATTACTTCAAGAGCACGGGGTGTTTGTATGGTGTGGGAAGAAAACCAACGCACTTGTCGCACAAACAAAACACATACAAAACGTAATTTAAGGATATTTGGCAACATTTTAAAAAACAGAAATGTTTTAAAAGTTATTTCGTGTCGAAATTAAACCGGGAATGAGTGTGTGGGTAGGGAGAGAGAAGAGGAGACACTTTTTTTATATATATAATCCATTGTAGCCGAAGTTTCTTTCGTATCAACTTACACGTGTTTGCTTCCTCGTAAAACGAAATTGCTACAAATATAATACTGCCATACAGCACTTCTATAGATGACTTGTATGACAACCCTTCATGTCGGTTAATTGGGTTTCAGTTTATCAACCAAATTTCAATTGCATAAAGAGTCTAGTGTAATTTAGCTAAAAGTATGAAATGCATCACGACAGTTCCTTGCTAAGGAAGGAAACCGGGATGGGAAGAAAAAGAAATAGATGCTGCTTTTCTTTTGTATCTTAAAGGATCCTTGGAGGAATGGGAGAAGAGAGGGGGAGAGAAAGATGAATAACGTGGAACAAGGAGATCCCATTTTCAGCAACCACTTTTTTCCTCTTTCTCTTTCAACACCCTAAAGACTAGTAACCACCAAAGCAGAAAGTGAACTCCAAGCACAACTTTTCAGCATGTCAAAATTTCAGAATCCATCCAAGACAATATCAGAAAAATATTATTACATTACTGATCCATTAACTAGGAAAAAACGACCGACTTTCAATCAATTTCGGGGCAATTCTTCAACATCCAACAATACTAGCCTAAGTCAAGTAAGTAGTAAACCTTCTACCACCTGAACACGTGGAAGAAATACGACACGTGCTTTTCTGCCAATCACAAACAACGTAAGCAGAGTACGACCACCCACCACGTGACGGCCACCAATCACATAACCGCAGAATGGAACGCGCTTTGAAAATTCCACCAATCGCAGTGTCATTTCTGCAAAAGCATGCCGAGCACGTGCTATCAATAACACGTGACAGCCTTTCCACGCCAATCAAAATCGTAATTTACAGTCAGAACTCGAACGTTGCTCGTGCGGGAATCATCAACCCAATCACAATTGACTACTAAAAATCAACACCACCATCATTCAGCCAATCACAGCTGGACAGCATCAAATCGATGCTACTGAGCATGCGTGATCTTACTACACGTGAGTTCAACTCGATTAAGGAGAGCTATACAACACATATGGCACTTACAGGTCAACAGCATGACTATTACAGACGACCTTTTATGAGCAAAATCAAGTAGGGGAGATGAGACAGAAAAGGTTTTAATTTAATTTGGATAATCTACAAAATTCTGGTGAAAGAAATGGGGGTTAGAGCGAGAGAGGGGGGGAGAGAGAGGAAAGGAGAGAGAGGGGGGAGGAAAGGAGAGAGAGAGGGTGGAGCAAAGGAGAGAGAGATGAAATCCAGCACTAATAACGAGAAAACCAACTTGCTTTCTGTATTATTATAATATCTATATAAGCTTTCGATAATCTTCCTCATTTTACATGCCATATTAAAGCTCATTTATTACTATAAATTTCACGAAACAAAACTAAAAATGCAATCGAGAGAGAGAGAGAGAAGAAAAACGTACACCATCACCACTACATTCTCCCATCAGTGAGAGAGGGATCTTTCTGACGAACCACATCATGGCATGCCTGCTGCGAAATTTCACATCAAACAACCCTTCCATTTTGTATTTTTGTGCGTGCGTGTGTGCTCGCTAGACCTGTCAACCTGCCACAACTGAAACGAACAGTTTTTTTCTCTTGGAAAACTAATAAAATTACAACCTACGTCTTGACATCATACCGCAAACCTAGAAACAAAGAGCAAAACGACGAAGGGATGATGGAGATGATCCAGAGTGATGGAGGAGGAGAAGGAGGCAGAAGAGGAAGACAAGAAGAAGAATGAGTCAGTCTGCTGTGTTACAAGACACAGGTAGAAAATGACAAGAAATGAAACACGAGATGATGAAAGAGGAGTATCAGGGAGGGGCTACAGCTATCTGTTTCAGACAAGTATGGAAAGAAAAGCGTAGAGAATTTCAACAACGGGTTTTAAGTCCAGCAGCAGCTGCAGGCTGAAATTGAATTGGGTGAAAAGAAGAAGAAGAATATATATATATATATATATCAATGAATAAAGCAAAGGAAGTTGACGAGACTCAAAAAGTGAGAAAGAACCTAGGAAGCGGAAGGACGAAGGAAGAAACCTATCTTTAAAAAAAAATCTACTCTTCATCTCTCTTTTTTTTTCTTGTCAACCATCTTTCTTGTTGTCCTTTCATATCAGATCATGTATCTTGGCAGAAGTTGTCTTTTTTCCTCCTCTTTATTATTGGATTCTAGTTTTGTAAGATGAATGCCATGAATTCATATACTACTTCCTCCTTTTACCACCTTCAAAAATCTATTTGACCTGTAAACAACAAGACACTCGTGTTTATGACTTTGAGGAGAGAAGAAGAGCTTCAGAAGAGAAAGAGAGAGAGTGCCTATCTCTCTTTCTCCCTGTCTTCTACCTGATCTCTTTTCCTTACAACCCATCTAAATACCTTTTCTCTCTCACTTCATCTTTTATCTCTCTCTTACTCGTGTTTTTCTTAGAAGTACTCATACTTATCAGAATCTTACAAGTACATCCGTGTTTCTTTCATCTTTACAAATACATATGAGGCTGTACTGAGATTTCGGCAGAAAACTACATACACTTTACAGTCACCTAAAAATTGATCCATCCACTGCTCTGTTTCTTTCCACCTACCAACAACACCCCTGACGAGAAGGAGTTAAAAATGAGAAAGATGACAAACGGAGGCAAGGCAATGGGCTGCCTTTTTTAACTTACCCTCCCCTACCTTCGTATCGCCCACACTCTCTGCC
>JAAFCE010008262.1:0-11635 GCA_013389805.1 Trigoniulus corallinus
CAATTTTCCCCAAGCGGCCACCCATGTCAGTACTAGCTGGGGGTTGCACGGCTTAACTTCAGTGATCGGACGAGAACTGGTTTGTCCAACGCAATTCGCTGCTCCGAAAGTACTTAGGATGAACGTCTCCAAAGAAATGGGGAGATAGACTCGAAAGTGACGAGCGGCTCATTGCGTTGGACACACCAGTTCTCGTCTGATCACTGAAGTGAAGCAGCGCAACCCCAGCTAGTACTGGCATGGATGGCCGCTTGAGAAAATTGGGTACTGCTAATACCCAAAAGTCGTTGCCCAGCGCCTGCTCTAGCACTTATGCCGCCCCGGACGAAAAGGACAAATTGCCGCCCTTTGAAGCAGCGCTCTGTTCTCACACAGCCAAAATGACGCCCCGGGCAAGTGTCCGGGTTGCCTCTCCTTATCTCCAGCGAGCAGTCTCCTAAGAGTTCGTCTTGTTACGGCTGCTTGGCTTACTCCCCAACCCATGAAATTAATCCAGCAATCCATACTGGCTGCAGCTTTGGTCGGCAACCGGCTGGGGAAAAACACAGACCCACCTTGTGTCCGTTGAATGGAGAGGGACAAGCTGGGTACCCGACGCTTCCATAGGGTCTTTGCAATAATACGAGAATTATAAGGATGCATTTTATGGTTCTCCTCGTCACCAGGTTCGTATCTTAACTGATATTGGTCTCTTCCTGATGTTAATTGCGATTATTAAGTGAGTTTTCAGATTTGAATGAGATACGGCGTTTCCACGTGGAAAAAGTGGAGGATGAACCAGTCAAGCCTCGGCATCATGGCAGACGTCAGACGAGTACTGGTGTGTCCAACGCAATGCAGCCACTCTCTCAAGATCAGGGCTGGCGCGAAGCTGGTTCAGAGCGTTCCAGAAACCCGGCCCGCACCGTATGGAAATGTAAAATGTTTTTTTTCCTACAAAAGTAACTCCTAACTCGTTTCCCGTCTATGGCAGGGCCAGGTACCGATCTTGTCCCTCTGAACGGACGCAATGATGATGCATTGGACATTGTTTTTCCACTGCTTATTTATCGTCAGTCTACTGTTCATTGGGGCACTCCACCGACACCAGGGGGAGGGCGAGCTCCTTCACGTAGAAATTTTGCCCCCCCTCTATCCGTTGCATAGTAGAGAGGGTTCTTTGACGTGCCAGTGCCATCGTACACCCACACTGCGTACACCATGGTCGGTAGTGGGAGTCTCTCTCTCCCGCCTGAAAAGAAGCAAACCAACAGTTACCCAGCACTCTACCCACTGCGCCACTTGTCCTACAAAAGCCCCGCAAAATACTTTTTTAGCTACTGCTCGAGATGACAATAGACCCGCCGCGGTGGCGTAGTGGTTAGTACACTCGGCAACTGCGTCAGTAGTTCTAGGTTCGATACTGGACCGAGGTGGGTCGGCTTCTTTCGGGCGAGAGAGAGAGAGAGAGAGGCCGCGAGTGTGCCTTCTTTCGGATGAGAAGTAAAACCGAGGTCCCGTGTGGGTGTACGATGACACTTGCACGTAAAAGAACCCTCTCTACTACGCAACGGGTAGATGAGGCAAAATTTCCAGGTGCAGGAGCTCGCTTCCCCCCTAGCGTCGGTAACATTCCCCAACGAACACTAGACCGACGATAAATAAGCGTAGGGGTGCAGCTTTGGCCGGCAACCGGCTGCAGAAAAAAAACTATGACCAATATATCGCCCTGTGTCCATTCAGAGGGACAAGATGGGTACCCGACCCTGCCATAGGCGGGAAAAGGGTTAGGAGTTGCTTTGCTTTGCTCAAGATGAGAAGAAAGATTGGAAGAGGCCGGTAAGAAATTTCTGACGGTGCCTTCAGATTGTACTTAGTTGAAGCGCCTTCACGAAATTAGTGAATTAGAACGAGTACCTCACAGCTAAAAATTAAAAGAATGACGCTAGGTGCGTGGTTGTGCGACTGTCATTTATGTTCGATTTGACCGCTGGAATTGGCTGTTGTTTTCAAAAGTTGGTAAGTTTTAAAAAAAAGTTTTATAGAAATTTTAATTGTTGTAATTTGGTTACTTGTTTAATCTAGTGATTGAAACGGTGATTGTTAACTGACTTTTCACTTTGAGTAATCGGTCGATCACCTTTTTTTGCGAACTTTTGCCCAAGGGTTGAGAGGGCACAGGCACACACACCTGTTGTACCTGTTGTCAAAACTTAATAAAAGTTAAAAAGTATCGTTAACTTTGAAATAAAAAACGAAGAAGACAATGAAAGGAGGTAATCACGAGGGTACGATAAGAATAGTTTTTTAATGGCTCGAAGTTGTACATATTTGCAACTGTCTGAATGTTGGCTAAAAGTGCGCAATCAAGCTGGGTAGGTAATTAAATATACTGCAATAAAAACATCATCATGTCTTATAGTTTACCTTTTAGAGAAATTTTAGTTGGTAGAAGATGCGAAACAAAATATTTACGATTTATAAAACTTTATTTGCAACTTGCTGGTTTTTTTTATGTAGCATTGGAGTAGTTATAACGCGCTTACACCAGTTAGTATGTGGTGGAATTCATCAAAATTCATATTAGCTTTAAGGCAAATTATAGAAAGGTACTTGACCACCTTCAGACACGTTTTTTTGTTTTGCATTTTTTAAAAAAAATATATATGAATACTTGGAAAGATTGTTGGCGAATGGGGGAGATAAAACAGCTATCTAAATGTTTAAGTTCACCTTTCAGAAACTTTGCAGATGATTAAGTGAGAGGCTTTCGTGTATCTAGTGATACGAAATAACACAAATTTACTTTTCATCTTTTCAGGCGCTATTACAAAAATTCAAGTCGCGTTATATGACAATTTTATATTCATATTTCCACCTGCCGCATGAAAAAGGGGAATTTGACAACAAATGGAGCAAGAATGAACTGATAAATTCGTAATTTTATATCTGGTTAGACGTTGACTGTTGTCAGTTACATTTTAATGTTAACGATTTAATCTTAGTTTTTAAAGTTATGTTTAAGTTACTTCTTCAGAGTGAGTAATAGTGATTTTCGCTAGTTTTATAAACGAAGCAGTTTTACCTCAACTGAGAGAGAGATACAGAGAGGGGGGGAAAAATCAATAAAATGCTCTCTACAATTGAGCATCTGTCAGAAGCCACCGTCAAGTGCAGCAGCGGCAGTGACGCAGGCGCTACTTCAGTGATCTCTTTACCGCTCGCCTGTACCACAACCACCGTCACTGCCGGTGGAGAGAGTGCGCAGTACAACGAGTGGATTTACTGGAGATCTGACTTACCAAATATCACAAATGAAATCTCTTCCTTTACTGAAAGACTTGAAGATGATGCTGTTAATGAAATTCACAATGTAAATTCTGATGGCTTGGCAGGAAGTAAATCATTCGCGAGTGATATACGGATCTCTTCTTCTCGGAAATCGTTTCTCTCGGGATGTCTTGTTACTGATAAAGGTAGTGATGATGATGATGTTGTTGTTGATGACGAAGACGGCGATGTTTTCAGGTTAGCAAGAGCGGAACCGTTCTATGTAAGTGACTTTGGTGAGCAGGATTCATCTACTACCAACCATTCTTCGTTCCAAGTGCAAGATTGTTATAATTTTCTAACACCGCCTTCGACAAATAATTTAGCTGAAGTAAATAGGGCGACAAAAATCAGAAATTTCGACTCCCAATTTGAAACCTTTAACAGATACGTTTTCAGAGATGCAGAATTTGATTCGTCATTCGTCGATGGCGAGTCTGTAGTCGCCCACGTTGGGTGTCGAATTGCTGATGATAGCAATCCTACCCAACATAGTGACCACGCCACACATAAAGCAATCAAAGTAGTCATCGACGACAACGAAGAAGAAGAAGAGTTAAGTGATCACGGTTTGAAAAATATAACAATGGGAAATCTACAAGGTGGTGAGTCTAAGAAGACTAAGGCTCTTCAGGCTGCTGCAGCTAGTGCTCATCAAACAGCATCGAAAGAAAAGATTAGCAGTAGTCCACGAATTATGCGAATGTTTACCAAAGATGGCACTAAAACAAAAGCTGGTTCAAAGACGTCGGTTGTTGTGACACCAACTCCTGTGGCCTCAGTTCCTGTCCCTGTGACTGAAAACTCGTTGGGAAAACTCAAAACGTCGTATTCCGTTTTGTCGCAACATGCTGAAGCCTCGTCTCCATCTTCCAATAATCAGGAAACTAGTCCATTTGCAACTCCACCAAGCCGAAACACATCATCATCATCTGAATCGGTCTTCTTAGATGTCGTTGCTGCATCTCAATCTCTCGGTAGTGACACATTTGATTTGGAGAGGAGAGCATCGGACCATGTGAATGTGTCAGATGTGCAGATCCAGTTCAAATCGGAGCCCAACGGTGGTATACGACCTCTGGATGTTCAGTGGAGGGAGGCAACACCAGTGTTCCCTTCTGTTGTGCCTTCTTCATTTGCAGTTAGTGCTGTTTCCGTAGAAGCTGTTAATAGTATTGGCGATATCAATGGCGTTGGAAGTATTTCTGGATTGCCTGTGTGTGCCTCGAGTGAATCAGCTTCTGAACTCGATGTTTATTTTCCGGCAAATGCTGTTGTGGCCACTGATAATAATTGCATAATAAATGAACGACAGAATGACCTTGATGCTGATGGCGAGGATAATAAGTGGCAGGAGCAACAAAGTGGAAAGGATAACGATAGTGGCGTGGCAGAAGTCGACCGGATATCCACTTCAGTTTCAGCAGCCAGTCGCTTGGAACAGAAGACTAGTAGCGTTTCAAGCTTGGAGGTTTTCACCGATGAAGTGGATACATTATCGTTGTCTCCTCAGACTGCACAGCATCTTCCTATATCTTCAGACTGTGATACTTTGCACGGTGATGAGAGTGGTGGTGGCCAAGTCTCAGGCGATTTGGGCAGCTGGGAAAATCGTGGAGACGTCACTGGTGAAGAGCCGAAGATGGGCCCGCCCCTGTCGTGGCCCAGTGTGAATAATTCGCCTGAAGTAATGGGCTCATCATCGTCTGTGACTGGTAAAATGCATTCTAAATTAGAGGCAGCTGTTGGCGCGCCTTTCGGTGCCCCTCCAGGTCATTCTGCTGCACCGAGTTTCACCATCACCAAACATAGAAAGATAACTCTGTCTTCAACGTCGACTCCCAATTCTGTTCCGGGCACGCCTTCCATTAGCCAAGCAGGTGCAGACACTGTGTTCAAACGTGAGTTGACAGGCAGTGAACAAGCCCTGATTTATGGCGATCAGTTTGACACATATGGTTCCTCGACTCTTCCTCATCCACCACGGGGTTCTGCACTCCCGGACGCTCAACAAAACTTGGTGTCATCCTTACGCCGGCATTCATCCTATGGAGATGTCCCACTTGCAGATCAGAGTAACGTTTTGAGGAAAGTTGCTTCTTTGACCCTGGATAGAGCAACCATCGAAGAAAGGGTGAATAAACCGAAGTTTGTTCCGGCGAAACTTGACTTTAGGATCTATAAGAAATTCGAAGGTAAAAGTCTGACTTTGGACTTTTTTGTTTTCGTCTTTTGTGCCGAAAAAAGTCGACAACTTTTTTTCTGATAAGAAGTAGTGGACGTCTAATGAATTGGTGGTCCCAGTTGAAATATTGCATTGTGCAGGTGCCGTAGTTGTAAGGCCACAAACTTATTATGAATTAAAAATTCCAAACCGGAAATCTCTATGTAACCCTTGGAAGAATTCGGTAGTTTTGCGGTGAATTTTTATTTGTTGTACGTATTAACGAAAACTTTAAATTTGGTGTTCACCGAGCTGTAGCATTTTTTTACTTTTCTGCTCTAATTTTTTTTGGCGAGACTTGAGTCCAAAGATTGCAAGTATCATACGCGTACCAAATATTTTCTCACAATTATACTTTGTCCACTTGTGGAGAATTCAGATAAATGTTTTGTTAAGCTTGTCATAATTTAATTTCGTTGGTTTACTTTTTTGTTGCTAGCTATTATGATAATTTAGAAGGGGCTATGACATGTCTTTGAGTTTCTTTATTTGGTTATATAAATGAAGGATGTCCAAACGAGATTGAGTGTCCACACTGCAATATCTGTCTCTAACCATTTGTACTAAGCAGAAATGACTTGTGAAATGAACTGATATGATTGGGTTTTTCTTTTTGTTTCAGGCCAGATGTTGATTAATTGGTTCTGTTCAGCATTTAATGATAATCATCAAGTCAATCTTTCAAATAAACAAGATATTAAGCTCGTTGCAGCTCAGTTTTGTACTCATCTTTTGGCCTGTGGTGTCCTGCAGCAGATTGAAGATGCTGGAGCTCCTCTCGACTCCCTTTTCAGGGTGAGTTGTACGCATGACGTCCTTTCACTTCTCTAGGACGAAACTTTTCATGTCAAAGACTGTTTTTTTTGTTAATGTAGCCCGATCTCATGTATTACTGGGCTTACTCAGAGACTCCACCCCAGGTGACACCGGTGCCGCACAAACTTCAGTCATCCATGTGGCCTCCAGATTTACCTGAAGGCGAAGAAGTAGTTGGGAAACTCCCACCGACTACTCTTTCAGGTAGTAGTTGACATTTGTTTTCTGAAATTGGTTTTTAAAAGTATGTATTAGAATAGGACTGATGGTGGTGGTTTATAATATATTATTGCAAGCTGTCAATGGAGTACATCTAGAGGAGGATAACGAGAATGGTGGTAAACAAGGTAACCACATTATTTTGAAATTGCTCGTAGACGTACTTTCAACAAATCTTAGTATTATTTCTCGTTGATGGGCTAAAGGATAAAACGTATTTGTTACCCTAAAAATTCTAGGAGTTATAAACACTGGCTTCATATTGTTGTTTATTTATTACTATTTCAGACCTGGAATCTTTGAAAGGGATTATCAAAGACAATATCAAAGAGGAGTTGGAGAAATTAAAGGTAAGTACTCTATGAACAGCAAGCCTGAATGATCTTTTCTGTTATATAAGCTCTTATTGTTAGTCTCTTCGAATTTATTGTTGTGACTCAATAAATTACACTGTTTGTCGTGTGTCAGATTGAAAATGAAAGGCTGGTTCATCGTTTTAACAAAGAGCAGCTGTTTTGTGAAGGCCTTCAAATCAAGATTCAGCAGTTAGAGCAAGAGGTGGAAAAATACAAAACGTTGGCAGATATTGAGTCTCTTAAAAATAAGGTGAATGCCGACTTCTCGCCTGTGGAGTCATTGCCACCAATTCCCAAGACTGAACTGCGGCCGCCACCACCTCCTCCTCCACCAATGCCTGGAACAGAACTCCGGCCACCACCGCCACCGCCTCCTCCTCCACCACCATTACCTGGGATGGGAACACGGGTACCACCTCCACCACCACCGATGCCTGGGACGGAACTGCGACTTTCACAACCGCCGCCTCCACCACCGTTGCCTGGTATGGTGCCACCACCACCACCGCCTTTGCCTGGTTCGATGCCGCCTCCGCCACCACCAATGCCTGGGATGAGTTCGTTGCCTTCAGTTGGAAAAGGTGGACCGCCACCTCCTCCACCACCTTTTGGAGCTTCCAGTCCTGCTCCACTGCCGCCTCCACCTCCTGGAGGTTGGTTTGCTGATGCTAGACCAGGTGGTTTTGTTTTTCTGTTCTGGTGCAGCTTCGTGTGAGATAAGCTGAAAGTTTGTATGGTAGTGGCGTGATGTTATTATTTCTTTGTTAACTTGTAATGTGATGTATTTATTATTTTTTTTCCTGTTTAGTTTTGAGGAAAGTTCCTATTACTCCTAAAGTTCCAATGAAACCGCTTTATTGGACGAGGATCCAAGTGCCAATGTCGATGACGGACGATAATAAAGGGTAAGAAGTAGTCAGGGTTGTGTTTCACTTGCGTCTCTCTCTCTCTCTTTGAGGTTATTTGAGAGCTCTGTGTAAAGATTTCATCAACCTAACTGGACTCTATTCATCACATGTTTGGGACCATTTTGTTTTCTTTTTAATTTCAACAGCGCCTCTTCCAGTTGCATTTGGACGAAATTGGAAGAAGTGAACTTGGACAACATGAATGACTTCATCGACATGTTTTCCAGGCAAGTTGTGGAGAAGAAGTTGCCGACAAAGAAAAAATTGACTACTGCAAAACAAGAGGTTGTATTTTGTTTTATAATGTGAAAATAATTTTTTGCCGTTTTTTTTTTTTGGCAACAATTGTCCTCTCGGTACCATTATCAATTTTTTTTTTTCGTTTCGGGTGTTGGGGTTGAACCGGCTACTCAGACAGCGAAGCTCTTGGATAGCAAACGAGCTCAAATGGTAGGAATTTTGGTGTCTAGTCATCACTTGGAGATTTCTGAAGTGGAAAATGGTGAGTAAATGTCTTTCTCAGTATATGTATTGAGTGCAAACATCGTTTCCACTCCTTGTGTGACGTCATATTGGCGCCGCCCGGAACGGGCTGCTTGTTTTGACACGTTGAATTGTTATTCGAGATTACTATTGACTAGTAAATGGATACTGGTAAACTGTCGCACTGGCTGAATGTGAAATTTCAGCCATGAGGAAGGAGGGAATCGTTAATAATAATAACAACAACCCGATTGATTTTGTTGAACGAAAAGCACATGGCCACTTACAGCGAGAGACCGAGTCAATTCTGTTGAAAAAACTGATGGCTCATGAAAGAGAGGTTGGTGTCACTGGTTGCCATAGCGACGTTTGTTGGTGACGTCATGTTGCTAGGGCATCTAATGTTCTTGTTGCACGATAGATGGCGATAGGTTTAGCCGACACATTTGTCTTGGAGGGCCGTACGAAAAGTAACGTCTCCATTAGGTTGAATTTTTGTGGCTCATGTAAGGGGGCAGGAGTAGGAGTGAGAGGAATCATTTAGGGTGCATCAACTTCCCTTAAAGATTATTACTCTTGTCAGGTTGGATGTTAGTCCGCCTTTTTTTTTCTTTCGGCCTACTTGGAGATAGCCAACCTGTCTGGGTGGGATGTCATCTTTTTATTGAGCCATCGTTTCATTCACTCCCCCCTCCTCCTTCACTCCTTTCCGTTGGCGGCGGCGGCAAACTCATCTTCATAATTATGTTTCAAATTTGAGGTGCACACCGCACCCGCTGTCTTGACCATCCACCTACGTTCATTTTTTTCCAACTTCGAATGTCTGGGGTCCGCCTATGTCTCTTCTACTCGCCTCTCTTTTTTCCAACTCCCATTCTTCTTCAGGCCACTCTCTAAGGAGTCAACCCTTTCGAGAATGTTGTGACTGCCGCCACTTGCCCCCGTGTCTGACCTCCAGCGCACCCTTACAGTTTCAAGACGCCTGTGTCGTTGAGGACGTGTCCTTTTTTTTTTTTTTCTATGTTCCGTTTCTGATATTCTGTCCGGACGCCGCCTGCCTAATCATTCTTTTTAGGTTGTCTTAAAAGATTCGGGAGGGCGGCTGTATTACACTGGACACACCAGTTCTCGTCTGATTACTGAAGTTAAGGATCTCGCCCCCCCCTCCCCCCTTCCTCAGTTAGTACTAACATGGGTGACCGCTTGGGAACACTGGGCACTGCTAATACCCAAACATCGTCGTGACAGCGTAGTGCCTGTGGAGACTCTGTGTTAGAACTACGCGGAAGGAGCGGCGAGTTGTGTTGGACACACCAGTTCTCTTCTGATCACTGAAGTTAAGCAACGCACGCCCAGTTAGTACTGACATGGGTGGTCGCTCGGGAAAGCTGGGTACTGCTAATACCCAATAATCGTCGCATTAGTGTAGTGTCTGTACAGTATATGCATTAGAACTATACAGTGGACGGGGCTCTAATGACCGCTGTAGTTGCAGGGCCCTAAAGCACCAACGAAACGAAAATGTAATCATTTCCCCTATCTCTCTCTCGCCCCAAAGCAATTCCTAACCCCTTCCCATCCTCCAAAGCAACTCCTAACCCCTCCCCTAGCCCAAATCAACTCCTAACCCTTTTACCCCAAGAAGCGTACCCATCTTTTCCCGCTGAATGGACACACGGGCGATCCATTGGACGGTGTTTTTCCGCAGCCTGCTGCCGATCGAAGCTGCAACCCCTATGCTTATTGATCGTTGGGGAAACTAGGCGCACCAGTTCTTGTCTTATCACTGAAGTTGAGCAACGCAATCCCAGCTAGTACTAGCATGGGTGACCGCTTGGGAACACCTGGGTACTGCTAATACCCCAAAAAATCGTCGTAACAGCGTAGTGTCTGTGCGGACTCTGCATTAGAACTAGGCAGTGGACGGAGTTGAAACACCACAGGGCCCCAAACCACAAACGAAAAGCAAAAACAAAATGGTTTGGTAGTGGGGGAAGAGGTTGTCCTTTCCAGGTGTAGGAACTCGCCCCCTGGCGTCGGTAGCATTCCCCATTGAACACTAGACCGATGATAAATAAGCGTAGGGGTGCAGCTTTGGCCGGCAATCGGCTGCAGAAAAAAAACTGTGACCAATATATCGCCCCGTGTCAATTCAGAGGGACAAGATGGGTGCCCGACCCTGCCATAGGCGGGAAAAGGGTTAGGCGTTGTTGTTGAGTAGGGGGAGAGGGTCACGGGTTGGAGGGCCAAGCCGTGGAGCCCAACATTTGGCATATAATTGAGTATGCGTGTTGTCTGTTGGTTTGAGCGCGTGAATGTGTTGAATGCGAAATGAGTGGTGCTGCTATTTTGGCCGGTGAAGTGTTGAGGGTGACGTGGCCACTGTCCATGAACCATGGTACTGCTCTCTCTCACTCGTTGCACTGTTGGTTATTTGAACGGGGTGTGAAAGTGACTCCTCCACCTCTTGCTCACTGTCGTCCTAATGAATGCCTGTTTGTTGTGGGACACACGTATGAACGAGGATTGCAATCTAAATGTGTGCTCCATGACCTGTGACGAGACAAGTGACTGAAGATTTGTTTTCATTTTTTTTTCTCGTTTTAAAAGGCGCATTAAAAATTCCCCAATTTTTAGGGAGAAAGAGAAGGGGGAGGACCGGTTGCATCTGTGGGCCAAATGTGTAGGTGGCTGCACTGTTATATATGGTAGTTTCTAGCTGCGACTCCCTTCCCCACGTCGCTTTTTTGAAAGAAACCATAGCCGGACTCGAACTTGCATACCGTGGATTTGAAGAGCAAAGCGTTGTAGAGCCTCTTCGGGAGCAGCTGTATTGCGTTGGACACACCAGATCTCGTCTGATCACTGAAGTTAAGCAACACAATTCCAGCTAGTACTAGTATGGGTGACAACTTAGGAACACTGGGTACTGCTGATAGTCCAAAATCGTCCTAACAACGTAGTTGAAGAAGCTGACGTAGTTGAGGGGCCCTCCCTAAAATCACCAACAAAACGAAATCAAGCCTTTGTGTGCTCGCTACCAGCCCTGCCTCCTTCTTCGTTCTGGCTTCGTTTTGACCTCATGCGATTCTGGTTTTGGTCAGCAGGGCCGGCCTTAGGGCAAGGCGACCGAGACGACTGCCTTGGGCCCCGCGCTGGTGAATTAAAAAAACTTGGTACTCGGGCCCCGCTATCACCTGCTGCCTTGGGCGGCTCTATCACCTGCTGCCTTGGGCACCTCTATCACGTGCTGCCTTGGGCGGCTCTATCACCTGCTGCCTTGGGCACCTCTATCACGTGCTGCCTTGGGCACCTCTATC
>JAAFCE010008266.1:0-17862 GCA_013389805.1 Trigoniulus corallinus
GTGAATTAGAATTAGGACCAGTGTACAAAACGCCACACAGCGTCTCAAACGTGAAATTTATGTAAGTGTCCCGCTTAAGGTATACGTCCCACCAATTGTTTGTTTGCTTGTTTGTTTGAGTTTAAGGTCCCGTCAACTACGAGGTCATTAGAGACCCGTCCACTGTATAGTTCTAATGCATATACTGCACAGACACTACACTAATGCGACGATTATTGGGTATTAGCAGTACCCACCTTTCCCGAGCGACCACCCATGTCAGTACTAACTGGGCTTGCGTTGCTTAACTTCAGTGATCAGACGAGAACTGGTGTGTCCAACGCAACTCGCCGCTCCCACGCCCCAACAAACAGGCGGGTCTCTGAGCTTTCGCGCCTCCCTTAACTGGAGTAAGAATGCTTTCTCCCTGAGATCAACGTACGCACGGTTCGCTTCTGGCCGACGTCAATAGTGTCTAAATATCGTGGTTCCGCTACTGTACATGCAATGTCAGCTGTCCTTTTACGAAAACTGACATTTTGTATTGAGGTTAGCAGCAGCTGCATGTATCTCCACGGCTGAGAATTGAACTCAGACTTCTCGTGCACCAAGCAGAATGTTAAATCCTCGACTCCTCCGTGACAAACAGTTTGACACGCTTAGAATGTGGATGTCAGCTCCTGATTCTGTCCGATTCGGGGTGTTGATGGTTCAAGCAGGCGATATTACATCTCTATTTAGAAAGTTACACCATTTTTACTTCCTGTCTGATGGAGGAACCCCGTCGACCTCGGCCAGACGCGAATTGGGAAAGTGCTACAGAGCTGAAAAAAAAAGACAAGCGTGAAAAGTGCACCATGGATACTCACCCATTCTCCACTTTCTGCACGATGGTCAATGGCATTAACCGCCACTTTGGCCAGAAATTTGAGCAGCGCCCACAAAGTGTCCCTATTAGCTGTTGGAAGTATTTGTACCAAATACCTCAAGGCATCTAACTGATGGCGTCGATTGCGAATTTCTAGATCAAAATGGGTGAAAAAAAATATTGTTCGCTTGTTATTTCAAACCAACAGAATGTAGTATAACTCGGGGGCTTACTGCTGTGTGCCCCAAATATATACAGTTGTAGAAGGGGGAAGGGTTTGTTTTGGGGTAAAGGTTTTTTTTTTCCGTACTTTGTGTTGCCACGAACGCCGCATACAGATCCCTTGTCAGAAGTGGTTCTGGTAAATCTCGGAAATATTCCTTAATGAGAGTGGCCACGTCGTGAGGGCAATGCTCTTTATTCAACTGGATCTCTTTTCCGCTATCGAAATCTTCTCTCAACTAAATCAGAAATTCGACCACGCTTTCATATGGGATAAATTTTTTTTTAAAAAAAAGAAAAGGCAGCAGCTGAACGGGCCTGTGAATATTCTGTTTGCAAGCTATTTTAGAAACATTTGTGTTTATTGTACTAACCTGACGAACTCTTTTCTTGGAACTGCTCACTCGGAATATTCCAAGTCGATGTAATCCTGTTCATACAAAGAATATGAAATGTGAGCTACTAGTTCTCTGTATCTTTACTGCGTTTATGCTTCCCCCAAACTACTGCATAGCCCTAAAAAGTTCCCAAAGGACACATGCAGTATCTGTACTTGCCATAGGATTCCAAATGTTTAAAACACGAATTAATGACTTCAGGGACTCGTGGAGTTACTTCAACTTCTCCTTCAAGTGGTGGCCAATCTTGAAGCCGTTCCAAAATGCTCAATCCCGACATACTGTGACTTTTGCAGACCCAATGAAGTGACTCGCATGATCCATCATCCTGAAACCATTAATTTTTCTTTTCAGTGATGACGACAACAACATTTTACATATGTGCCTCCTCTGAAAGAGGGGAATTTTTCAATTCCCAGGATAGATAATGTGCACCCTTCCCCCCACTGTATCCGTTCATGTTCGTAAGAGACGACTAAAAGGGTTGTGACGTCTAGGTTCACGATCATTCCATCATCCTTTAAGGATAAAGTTGTAAGAGGTGTCTAAAAAGCGGTTTTTTTGTTATCTGCTGTTATTAATTTCTGCAGAATCTTTACCGTGTCTTCGATTTGGACATACGGAACTCATTAGTGCCTAACCTCAGGGCCGTAACGAGGGCGTGGCGAAGAAGGCGGCCGCCTTTTGTTTGTTGGAGTTTAAGGTCCCCTCAACTACGAGGTCATTAGAGATCCGTCCACTGTATAGTTCTAATGCATAGACACTACACTAATGCGACGATTATTGGGTATTAGCAGTACCCAGCTTTCCCGAGAGACCACCCATGTCAGTACTAACTGGGCTTGCGTTGCTTAACTTCAGTGATCAGACGAGAACTGGTGTGTCCAACGCAACTCGCCGCTCCCAAGGCGGCCGCCCAGGGCGCAACTGGGTTTGGGGCGCAAAATGTCTTAAGTTTTTTTTGTCATTATTGGGTTACGGGCAAGCGAAAGTTACACACTTGCCACAGGCGCTTCATACCCCAGTTACGGCACTGCCTAACCGCTCCTTCAATTAATCCATTTCTTGTTTGTGGCAGAAATGTTCAAGAGGACACAATGAGTAGAGGAGGCAACATTTAAACCAACAGAACAGAAAGGGGGAAGGAAGGAAGGAAGACATCAGGCTGAAATGTTGAGGACTGCTTGCTTGGTCCCTCGATTGTCACAACCCTTTTACTCACGTCATATTTCAGCAAGTGGACCTTATTGTATTCTGCTCTGCAACCCATCCAGAGTAAGAATGCATCTTTCACTAGAAGTGATTAATGAATGTCCTGCATCATGTTGATGTGTCAGGACGGATCACGACAGATTCTTGGCGGTGTAATCAATGCCACCAAGAGTGTTATCAATTTTTACAGCAGCACTGAAATCAAATTAGTGGGTTGTGCTAAAAAATGGATGCAGGCTTATCTTATTAGAAAGACAAGTCATTGATACTCCCCTTGATGGACACAAGAAAATTCTTTCCACCTACTGTAAAAGACGGTCAAAAGGAGGCGTAAATATTTGCGTCTCTCTGGGCAGGGCCCGCTCTAGGGAAGTGCAACCCGGGCATTAGTCCGGGGTGCCAAAATTTAGGGACGGCAATTTATCTTTTTGTCCGGGGCGACGTAAGCGCTAGAGCGGACCCTGCTCTGGGTAGGAATTGAATTCGCTCGCCAGTTCATTAAGTAGCAACCTGGTCCAATTCTCAACCAGTTACCGGAAGCCCAAAGATCAGTCTTCACTCACGTGTTTTCCATAAATCCTTTCGTCACTCTCTATATCGAGTGGGATGTTGCAAGATGTTTGACTTCCAGAAAATCCTCGACTGGCGATGAGTCGCTCGCTGGAAATGTCTTCTGCGCTGGCAGAACCCGTTTTTAATCTAGTGGACATCAGGTTGGCCACGTCTCGCAAAGGGGCACTAACCGAACGTTGACAACCTCGATCATTTGTGATACATTTGGCTAATGGAACTCCAAACACCAGACCTGATCTTCGAGATTCTCCTAATAGGATGGGGTAATAAAAAAACACACCATCATTATAATTTCTGAATTATTTCTTGTACAACTGCGGTGTTTAAATTATCTGACACGAAAAGTGTCAGACGTTGACAGCAGTCATCCACCCACACACGGGTCAATAGGTCAGACACCATGCAATACTATAACCAACAAGGCATTAATTGACTTGCCAAAATTTCTATGTTGTTTGGATAATGCGATGTTGGAACACCGTGAGATAGGCCTGCATCCCCCCACAGACAACCTAGCCTATATCCTTGCGGGTTCGAGACGCCTGGCTGGGGTGCTCCCTGCCAGAACCTATTCAGTGGACCCGCAGACCCGATCCTGCCTCAGGCGGGAAGAACCATGAAAGGCAGATGCAAGTGGCTGAGATGCGAATGCTGCGCTACATGACTGGGGGTGCCCCGAGCCGATAGAGTTCGAAATGATTACGTTAGAGGTAGCTTGGGTGTGAGAGGCATCGCGGAAAAGATGAGAAAGACTCGGTTGAGGTGGTATGGGCATGTGATGAGGAGGGGAGAGGAGGAACTTGTCAGGTCCATTATGGGGCTTCACGTAATTGGGGGCATCAGGAGTAAGAGAAAGACCAAAACGGACGTGGGAGCAGGTGGTGCAAAGGGACATGGAGGTAAGCGGGGTGGTGGGGGATAGGCGGGAGTGACGGATCAGAACCCGCAGACCCGACCCTGCCTCAGGCGGGAGAAGGGTGTGATGGTTATGATGTTGACAGCAGTCACCTACTGAACTTCTGCCAGGATGGAACCCCACGCCATAAGTCCAATATGAAGAACGCTGCCAATAAAGGCCCTATTGGGTTCAGAGTGAACTTAGGCAGGGCCGGTCCGTCCATAGGATCAAAGTGGGCAAAGAACGCGGGCGACTGCCCTTGATGGGGCGGCCGGCCGCCTTCTCCAACTTACAAGTAACACGCAAGAAAGAATCCCGCCTCGATGGCGCAGTGGGTAGCGGGCTAAGTTACAACGTCAGTGGTTCTAGGATCGATACTAAACCGTGGTGGGTTGGCTTCTTTCGGGCGAAAGAGATCCCCAAGTACGCCTTCCTTCGGATGAGAGGTAAAACCGAGGTCCCGTGTGGTGTACAATAGCAGTGGCACACGTAAAAGAACCCTCTCTTCTATGCAAAGGGCAGATGAAGCAAAATTTCCAGGTGAAGGATGCCCCAACATTAACAGTAGACCGACGATAAATAAGCACAGTGGTTGCAGGTTTGGTGGGCAATCGGCTGTGGAGAGCCATTGTTCAATATATCACCCTTGTGTCCATTCAGAGGGACAAGATGGGTACCCGACCCTGCCATAGGCGGGAAAAGGGTGATGAGTTGCTGTTGCTTGGCAAACTGCACTCGACTTAGCTGCACACGGGCGGCGGAACCTATAGGACCGGGCCTGAACTTAGGTAATTTAAATTTCCCTCCGATTTTATAAATGGCTCTTTAACGTGGGAAGTAACCCGCCGCGGTGGCGTAGTGGTTAGCTCACTCGGCAACTACGCCAGTAGTTCTAGGTTCGATACTGGACCGTGGTGGGTCGGCTTCTTTCGGGCGAGAGAGAAGCCGCGAGTGTGCCTTCTTTCGGATGAGAAGTAAAACCGAGGTCCCGTGTGGGTGTACGATGGCGCTTGCACGTAAAAGAACCCTCTCTACTATGCAACGGGTAGATGAGGCAAAATTTCCAGGTGCAGGAGCTCGCCCCCTGGCGTCGGTAGCTTTCCCCAACGAACACTAGACCGACGATAAATAAGCGTAGGGGTGCAGCTGTGGCCGGCAACCGGCTGCAGAAAAAACTATGTCCAATATATCACCCTGTGTCCATTCAGAGGGACAAATGGGTACCCGACCCTGCCATAGGCGGGAAAAGGGTTAGGAGTTGCTTTTGCTATTGCTTTAACGTGGGAAGTCTTGGCTTTGAACTTCCTCCAAAGATCTATTTAGTAAAATTAGCAGATCGTAACACCTAACAATGACTGTGATGGAAGCGGCATTGCAAACAAAAAGTAACTCACAAAGCAAGCACGCTAACCACTATAGCAACATTAGCGATCGACAGCTGTAGCCATTAATACTGCTAAACTTTGAATTTAAATGATGCCATTGGGTTTTATTCCAATTGTTATTTCACTTTTGTTGATTTAGCTGGACGAGTCGCTCGCTATATTGCCTTGCATAAACCATCTGTTGTTCGGCACCTACGGGCATTGACAGGATTGGGTGGGATTTGTATTTGGCTTAGAGCGCGTGCTAATATTACTACAAGAACACGCTAGACTCACGTGCACCAACAGCCAGCCGCATGCGCGCTGTTGTTAAGAACACAAAGAGAATCCGAGAACGACGAGGCGTATATTCGAATGTTGTTACGATGTTCAAGCTGCTATTAATTTACTTATCGTCAAAGGCGAAGAAACCAGCGTGGGAGATTCAAAAAAGATTCATTTTCCTCTCTACACGATATCCCTTTGTATGTCATTTCAAAAATATTAATTTCTAAGAGTAACAGATGCATATTTCGAAATTTATCTACCAACGAGTAACTTATTGTGTTCCAGCATAGGACGCCATGTTGAAGTTGCCATCCTACTTCATAACAACTATTTAACGGTAATTGTCATGCAAAAACATAGTTTATCAGTCGTTGGGCCGTATATAAAGTAAGAATCTTTTAGAAAAGAAATTAACCACGTAAGTATTGGAGCAGGCAGACCCGCCTCGGTGGCGTAGTAATTAGCGAGTTAAGCCAATCTACACGTACATTTTTGCTATTACGTCTGGTGGCATGTGAGACTTCGCCATCTCTCCTCTCACTCCCAAGAAAGGCACCCGTCTCAGGATCGAGCCTCCTACCATGAGCTCACTATTCAAACGCCCTACCATTGAGACGGGAGTTTCTGTAGGAATGGTAAGAAAGTCGAGGGAACCCGCCGCGTTGGCGTAGTGGTTAGCACGCTCGGCAACTGCGTCAGTAGTTCTAGGTTCGATACTGGACCGAAGGTGGGTTGACTTCTTTCGGGCGAGAGAGAGAGAGGCCCCGATTGCGCCTTCTTTCGGGATGCGAAGTAAAACAGAGGTCCCGTGTTAGTGTACGATGTCACTTTCACGTAAAAGAGCCCTCTCTACTACGCAGCGAGTAGATGAGGCAAAATTTCCAGGTGTAAGAGCTCGCCCCCTGGCGTCGGCGGAACCAACGATAAATAAGCATAGGGGTTGCAGCTTTTGTCGGCAACCGTCTGCGGAAAAAACAATACCCAATATATCGCCCTTGTGTCCATTCATAGGGACAAGATGGGTACCCGACCCTGCCATAGGCGGTAAAAGGGTTAGGAGTTGCTTTGTTTTTGCATTTGCATTGGAGCAGGTACTTTTAATTAAAGCTTCATTCAATAACTGTGGTTTGTATGTTGGGTCGTCGAAAAGCACATGGATATATATTAGCTGTTAGATACCAAATCTATTCTCGTTTCTCAACTAAATTCTTTCAGATTCTTCCTTCTACGGGCCCGCGTTCCTTCTTTCACGTCGCCTCCTCCCTTCCTTCCCAGTAACTGCTACTACCTGAACATGTGTATGCTTTTGTTATAGGACTGTCCAAAAATAGCTTAAAGTGGTGGAGCAAGGAGAGATGTCTGAAATCATGTAGTGAGTACAATCTCTAAGGAGATCCGTAATTCATCCCGTTTCCTAACTATGCCATCTTGTGACTCCGGAGGGTGCCAACGCCCTGCCAACTGTCAAAACACGTGACCGACGCCTTTTCAATCTCAGAATAAAGCGAGGATTTCAAACCCCGCCTTCCTCTTCCTTCGTTCACTAATTTAGATCTTCTTTTATTAGCATCACAATCTTGCAGCTGAAACTATAATCGGCCCCAGGCAAGCATGACAGGAATTTTAAAACACTTATGCTTGGACTTGAATAGTGGTAGACTAAGAACTTGTAAGAATACGTATGATAATATTTAATCACAGTAAGATCACTAGTAGGTAAAATTCTTTAAATTATTAGTCGTCTGTGAAGACAATTAAATATCGCTGTACTTTTACCGCCAAAGGCGTCTAGAGCAGCAGTACTTTGTAACTCTTGAAATGTGAAGTCATTTTCTTTGAATTTATGACTCTTTCTAATGAATTTAGACTAAAATTAGGAAGTACTCCAGCTGACCATTCATTCTTGAAATCATCCTTCTGAACGCAGGATTAATGACTATCGTATAATTTCAATACTAGTTATCTATAGAATGTCATCACCTGGTCGAGGTAGAACTTCTCTCACCACTGAATAAGAACCAGAGTCCTAACAGTCTACCTCATAGAGGATCACTCACTAAGAACTCATGGATCCTTTTCATCCTGACTGTAATTCACTGCTATAGAGTAAGAGTGAGCAACTCCTAGCCCTTTTCCCACATATGGTAGGGTCGGTTACTCATCTTGTCCCTCTGAATGGGCACAAGGGTGATACAGTATATTGGACAGTGTTTTCCGCAGCCGGTTACCTACAAAAGATGCAACTCCTGTGTTTATTTTGCCTCATCTACCCGTTGCATAATAGAGAGGCTTCTTTTACGCGGAAATGCCATCGTACACCACACGGGACCTCAGTTTTACTTCTCATTCTCAGCTCTCTCTCTCGCCCGAAGGATGCCAACCCACGTCCGTCCAGCAGTGGCGTCACTAAAGAGTGTGGGCCGCACCGGGTGACACTACTCGCACCATGAGAAGCGGCTTTTTTCGGGAGAGGGGTGACTCCATGGTGTCACCGCACCGGGTGACGTCAACCCTAGCGACGCAATTGCCGTCCAGTATCAAACCTAGAACTACTGACGCAGTTACCGAGCGTGCTATTCATCGCGCCACCAAGGCGGGAATCTAAAATTCCAATAGAGTGAAAGGGTTAAAACGAAATTGAATAAAATTATAGCAGACACAACCGAATTTTGCCATTGATATTATTACGCTACCGATGTCATCTTTCGGAAATGATGTTGGTGAATCCAAAATATCTTTGGTAACAGCTACAATTTCCGTCGTCGGGGAGTTTCAAAGAATGCCAACAGGGATGCATCCTGGCAAACAAGAGGACATTCTCTTGCTACATTTTTTGTTTCGTTGGTGCTTAAGAGCCCTTCACCTACAAGGTCATTAGACCCCCCCCGTCCGCTGCACAGGGCCAGTGCAGAGATTGCACAGACACTACACTAATGCTACAATTAGTAGTGGGTATCAGCAGTACCCAGTTTTCCCAAGCGGCCAACCATGTTAGTACTTGCTGGGGTTCCGTTGCTTAACTTCAGTGATCGGACGAGAACTGATCTGGCCAACGTAATAAGCCGCTCCCCTCTTTCTATAAAGGAATGGCATGATAACCTAAATTAAAAATAAGTATGGTTGCCATTTTATTTGGTGGTGGTTTGGGAATTCCAACTTAACGCGGGTCTCTATTAGTAAAAGTTACCACACCCTCGTATCTTTATGCACAGTATGGTGCCACAACGGGCAACGTCCATACAGAAAAGCTTTGCCCAATTGTACTGTTATGAGAACAGAATATAGTACTTATTCTTTTCCCCATAATACATCCTTGTTTATGCAAAACCCCTAATTTATATTGACATTGGATTCGAACCTGGGTCAATTACTTCGCAAGAAAAGAACTGGTATTAAACCACCTGATATTAATAATATTGTAGTCTCTTACTTGTCATTTGTGGTGTGTTGGACTACTTGGATTTGTTTGTATGTTTGTTCCGTTGGTGTTTTAGGGCCCTTCAACTACAAAAGTCATTAGAGCCCCGTCTACTGCATAGTTCTAGTGCAGCGACTGCACAGACACTACGCTAATGCGACAATTTTTGGGTATTAGCGATACCTAGGTTTCCCAAGTGGCCACTCATGTTAGTACTAGCTGAGGTTGCGTTGCTTAACTTTAGGGATCACATGAGAACTGGGGACACCAGTTCTCAGTCCTTCCCTGGACTCCTCAAGCCTTTGCAGATGATGTGGGAAGGCTTGAGGAGTCCAGGGAAGATGCACAAAAGGGTCTACAAGACATGAAAGCAGCAATGGAGTAGGGGGGCCTTAAGGTGAACATGAAGAAGACTGAGTACCTAGCTTTCAATTTTAGTGGCAAGGGGAAAGGAGGTGAGATTCGTTGTGGGGGAGAGGAGATCCCAGCGGTGCAAGAGTTTCGCTATCTAGGATCAGTTTTCCAGGGCAATGGGGAAATAGATTCAGATGTGACCAGTAGGATTTATGCAGGGTGGCTGACATTGAGACAGGCAGGTGGGGTCCTGTGTGACCATCGATCCCAATAAAGTTGAAGGGCAAGGTCTACAGAACCGTTGTTAGGCCTGCTATGCTGTATGGGTCAGAGTGCTGGGCAGTTAGGAAGAACCATGAAAGGCAAATGCAAGTGGCGGAGATGCGAATGCTGCGATATATGTGTGGGGTGTCTAGAGCCGACCGGGTCAGAAATGATTACGTTAGAGGTAGCCTGGGGGTGGGGGACATTGCGGAAAAGATGAGAGAGAATAGGTTGAGGTGGTATGGGCATGTGATGAGGAGGGGAGAGGAGGAGCTTATTAGGTCCATTGTGAGACTGCAGGTGATCGGGGGCACCAGAGGTAGAGGAAGACCAAAGCGAACGTGGGAACAGGTAGTGCTGCTGGACATGGAGGCGTGCGGGGTGCGGGGGGACCTGGTGGGTGATAGGCGAGAGTGGAGGATTAGAACCCGCAGACCCGACCCTGCCTCGGGCGGGAGAAGGGTGAGATGATGATGATGAGAACTGGTGTGTCCAACGTAATACAGCCGCTCCGTACTTCTTGGAGAAGGTCGCTACAGTGATACGTTATTGCCTGATAAAGGGAGAATATCAGGACCTGTCTTATGCCTAGTTCCGTATCACCACACTTCAACGCTAATCACGTCGCCACTGATGACATTTTGATGACGTTTTGTGCTAGTGCGTTATGAAGGACCGCCAGCGCAATTCCTTAAGTGCAGCGCTTTATGTGGAGTCACCGCACGCCGCCGTCATGTCTTACATTATTCTTCGCCATTTTTCAAGCAGACAGCTCAACCGCCAGCCAATCAGAACGCAGCGTGACGCACTACCGTCACGCATAGCTGCTCTGCGGCACCCCAAGTAGCAGTGTGACGTCACCATTTTTTTGTGCTGTGTCGTCTGATTCAACGGTAATAGCGTTAGCGCGTGGGTATACGGAACCAGGCATTAGGCCGTTAGTTTTCTGTTGGAAGGAAAACGCTATGGCGTTAACGTACCGTAACTGAACCTTTTCGTCGTGGTAAAAAGCGTAACCAGCAATCTTCTCAGTAGAGACAGTTCACCCACTTGACGGTTTAATATCAGACAAGGAAAAGTTAGCTTCTGGGCTCTTAACACGAGACCTGTGACGAGGAACATCTCGTATGAGTTCGACTTCGAATGGGAAGTGAAATTGTGTTCCCATAATGAATTCTTCCTACTTGATTAAAAGCATATGAAGATTGTATTGAGCCTGGGACCTGCAGCAGTTCTGCAGAAGTTCTAAGCAGAGTGGGTCATGGCCTCAAATAGGGAGTTAACCGGAGAGCCGGACCGATTTTACAATATATTTTTCCTCTAAGCTGTGGGCGCGCACAAACGTTTTACACCTAGCGCAGAAAGGAAAAGATGTGCGTGCAAAACGTTTTATAGATGAAAGTGAAATATATGACCAAAAACAAAAGTGTACCCGAGTGGAAAATATCCAAGGTCCGCACATACTTTGTAAAGGAGGCAAAATGTTGCACACGAGCAAATTTCTACGCGCACTCACGGCAAACAATTAGAGGGAACATTGATGTACTGTATTTATTACAAAAGACGGCTTACTGTAGTTTACCTCTACCTTGTTGATTTTTTCGGTTTTGTTTATTTTGCTAGTGTTTTAGGTCCCTTCAACTACAATGGTCCTTAGAGCCCCGTCGACTACATTGTTCTAATGTAGGGTCTGCACAGACTCTAGCTGTCACGACGATTTAGGTGCTAGCATTACCCAGTGTTCTCAGGCGGTCACCCATTCCAGTACTAGCTGGGGTTGCTTTGCTTACTTTCAGTGATCAGACGAGAATTGGTATGTACAACCAGTGGCGTAGCCAAGGGGGGGGGGGCTTGGGGGGTTAAACTCCCCCCTTGGGCTTTGAATATAACGAAGGTTCATGCTATCGACAGTCATATCCCCCCCTTCAGAAAATCCTGGCTACGCCACTGTGTACAACGCAATACAACAGCTCCGAGTTTTCGGTGATGATGTATTAGGGTTACCCGTATACCTGGGGTGCAGCCAAGTTGCGTTGGACACACCAGTTCTCGTGAGATCACTGAAGTTAAGCAGTGCAAGCCCACGTTAGTACCAACATGGTTGATTGGTATAGAACGTTGGGTGCTGCAAATTTCCCCTCTCCTATATCCTCTACACCTACCTCCTCATCTCCCGCGAGCAGCCTCCTAAGGGCTCAGCCTGTTATGGCTGTTTGGCTTACTCCCCAACCCGTTAGTATAACATAACATACCTGCTATGGCCGAAACACAAAAAAACAAAAAACACAAACAAACCGAAATTCGTAGAATTACTTAAGAAGAAAATGGTTATTTCGGAAAGAGGGGGTGGGTGGTCATAAATGTGCTAGCCCTAAAGCCCGCTGTAGAAAATATGGGCCTTGGAGAGAGTTCCACCACAGAGAGTAGAGCCTTTATCTAAACAGTACAAATGCCATCCACCACGACAGATATAGAAGCCCGCCACTCCCTACGTGTCAGTAGGTGACTGTGAGAACACACGATAAGAGCCATGATGGATAGCCAGTAAAATCTACGCACGCGTTGGAGGATAAATAGATCCCAGTGTGACTGGAAAGGTGTCACTGGTGTGCCAATGAACCTTTTTCTACCTGACAACGATCCACCATAAATCCATAAACATGTGTGCGTGGGATCGGAAGGAGTTTTTCTATTATTCTGACGTCTGCTGTCAAACTTGCACTAAATAAATCGCATTGTATTTATCTGCATCTCATTACAGTATGAATACGGATGGCCACCTACATTTCATCGATCCGACAAAATGACTCTTCACATAACTTGCAACTACAACAGCATTCATCATCATCATCATCTAACCCTCCTCCCGCCTGGGGCAGGGTCGGGGTCTGCGGGTTCTAATTCTCCACTCCCTCCTATCCCTCACCAAGTCTCCCTCCACCCCGCACGCCTCCATGTCCCTTTGCACCACCTGCTCCCACGTCCGTTTTGGTCTTCCCCTTCTGGTACCCCCGATCACCTGCCATCCTGTAATGGTCTTAATAAGTTTCTCCTCTCCCCTCCTCATCACATGCCCATACCACCTCAACCGACTCTCTCTCAACTTTTCCGCGATGTCACCCACCCCCAAGCTACCACTAACATAATCGTTTCGGATGCGGTCGGATCTTGACACCCCACACATGTAGCGCAGAATTCGCATCTCAGCCACTTGCATTTGCCTTTCATGGTTCTTCCGAACTGCTCAGCACTCTGAGCTATACAGCATAGCGGGCCTAGAGCGGTAAATTGCGTTGGACACACCAGTTCTCGACTGATCACTGAAGTTAAGCAACGCTACCCCAGTTAGTACTGACATGGGTGGCCGCTTGGGAAAACTGGGTACCGCTAGTATCCAAAAATCGTCGCATCAGTGTAGTGTCTGTGCAGTCTCTGCATAAGAACTACACGGTGGACGGGGCTCTAACGACCTTGTATTTGAAGGGCCCTAAAACACCAACAAACAAACACAGAATAGCGGGCCTAACGACCGTTCTGTAAACTTTGCCCTTCAACTTTATTGGGACCCGGCGGTCCCACAGGACCCCACTTGCCTTTCTCCTCTTCAGCCACCCTGCATTAATCTATCATGATCTGACATGATCAGGGAATTAGGTTGGGAAACACTAAGCCAGCGGCGAACATCTCACAGCATAAGTCTGTTTATCAGACTGCTGCTGCTGGGGTGTGATGGACCTCTGGTGGGATGTGTGTCCCCTGCTAATTACAAAGGGAGAAAGGATCATTCGTATAAATTGAAGGAGATTGGGGCACAGACAGACACATATTACTGGTCTTTCTTACCAAGAACCATTCGACAATGGAATGGCCTTGGAAAGGATAAGGTGGAGGGCCTAATAAAAAGCCACCCTACCATTACTAGTGTTGTAGAGGGATCACAGGAATTTAAGCCTGGGGTTTTGGGAGCTTTTTGGTAATATATATAAGAATGAGAGTTGGTCTCTTCACTGCCATATTGGCCAAATAAGGCTGCTTGCAGTGTTGTGAATTAGAATTAATCCTACGGGTCACATCAGCATCTATCGAAACTACAGCAGTATTGTTTCTTCTAAAGGCCTCAGACAAGAGAGAGAGAGAAAGAGAAAAAAAGAGTTGATTGGTGGTGTTACGGTAACCTCGTTTCTGAAGGAATTGCGTCAACGCACTGGAAAAGCATGGAGCTGAACTCATATCCAATGAACTCAGGAAAGATGAAACGAACGAAGGTCATTAAAAAGTAATTATCAATCTTAGGAGGTTGGAGGGGTTGTGGTATTTTTTTTTTTTTTTTTTGCTTGTATGTTTAAAATTTCTTTCGTATTCTTCAAGGACCCTTACCCCAAGTTACTTAAACTCTTCTGAACATTACTGGAGCTCAGAGCTTAAAATAACCACGCTTATGTATCCACCTCGTAGTCGTGTAAGTATCAGACAGGATTTTATCATCTTCAAGGCCGTGTATACGATCGAATGATGCTTGGAAAAAAGCATCTCTTTTTTTTTTCTTTTCCCTCTTTCAAAACTGTGCATCTGCCTGAAGAAAACTGTAACAGGCAAAGGGTTCATCCTTTCACTAGTTATAGAGTAAAGGACAAGTGTAATTGCGATAGCAAGAGGAAAAAATGATTATGTGCTTGTAGTGTTTTAATAGTTTTCTTAGAAGGTGACACAATTTTGACATGTTAGACGGCATGGCGCTTCAATGTCGAACTTTCTTTTTTTCTGTGTATATGTGTAGGGATTGGGGGTTAGAGTCAAATGTTCTGCTGTTTTCTGAATTTACTTTTGTGTGACGACAGCGATTTTTGTCCAAGTTGTCACATCCTACTGCAGAAGAGTTTTTCTTTCTTCCCCCTTTCTTATATATATTTTTTTTTCTGCTGAAATAACACTTCGAATTCTATGAATCAAAGCTTTGTTTTTTAACTGAAAGCTAATGCAAATTTATTTTTAGGACTGAAGTACATAAGAGGACAGGTTTAGTGTCATCAAATGCAACTTGGAACCTCTAACGTCATCAGACATGAAGAAAAACTATTCTTAAGCCGCATTAACTTAACGGTTAGTTATTAAGTTTTAACTCAAAGGGCTATTTATCAACGTCAAGGAGAGAAATGGCAGCAGGCAAGCGGAGTCCTGTGCGCGAGGAGGGTACCAATCAAGTTGAGAGGGAAGTTCTATTGTTGTTGTTTGTTTGTTGGTGTTTTAGGGCCCTTCAACTACAAAGGTCATTAGAGCCCTGTCCACAGCATAGTTCTTATGCAGAGACTGCACAGACACTACACTACTGTGACGATTTTTTGGGTATTAGCAGTACCCAGTTTTCCCAAGCGGCCACCCATGTCAGTACTAGCTGGGGTTGCGCTGCTTAACTTCAGTGATCGGCCGAGAACTGGTGTGTCCAACGCAATTCGCCGCTCCCAGGGAAGTTCTACAGGGCAGTGGTTAGGCCAGCCATGCTACTGTATATGGATCAGAGTGTTGGGCAGTGAGGAAGAGCCACGTCAATAGAATGCAAGTAGCCGAGATGAGAATGATGCGGTACATGAGTGGCGTGTCGAGAGCTGATAGAATTAGGAATGCTTATATTAGAGGTAGCCTTGGGGTGGTGGACAGGACCGAAAAAATGAGGGAGAATAGGCTGAGTTAGTATGGACACGTCATTAGAAGAGGGGAAGAGGAGCTCGTTAGGTTCATTTCAGGAATGCAAGTGGTCGGTAGCACCCGGGGCAGGGGGAGACCGAAACATACGTGAGAACAGGGTGTCCGTAAGGGCATGGTAGTGTGTGGGGTGGACGGGGATCTGGTGGGAGATAGACGGGAGTGGAGGGCTAGAACCTGCAAACCCGACCCCCGCCACAGGCGTGATAAGGGTGTGATGATGATGGCGAGAGAGAGCAAGAGCTCCTATGCCTAAACAATTTTCTTTTCCGTGTTAAAGAGGTTGTATAATAGGTTACCAAGTGGCAGACCTGCTAGCACTTTCATAGTGGAAAGCAGTCCCGGCCTTACGAAGTGAGAGGCCCTGGGCAAGTACCATTTAGGAGGTCCAGCCGTCCATCGTCCCAGGTAAGGCATCGCATAGTGTACCAACAGTTGAAGTTCTATCAGTATGTTATTACAAATTATATTCTACAGAAGTTACAATTGGCCCTATTCAGTGGGAAGCCCCGAGCGGCTGCCCGTACTGCTCTCCCCAAAGGCCGGCCCTGGTGAAAAGAAACGGAATCGATTGTTCTCTTCACGAATTAGACTAATTTACTGAGGTGGGTTTGTCTGAAGTCTGCATATTAACTTTCTCGCCTGGAAACTAATCCTGACCGGTATTGAACCTACGTTAGTAGGCTAAGTAAGATTAAGACACAAGTATTTTTCATTTACTAAACGGATAACTGAATGGTGATAACACCCTAAGAATGTTACATTTCTTGAAAGTAACCTTTGTTTTCGGAATACTTACCCGTGGAATCTTCTTTAGGTTTGTTTCCGTGTTCAAAGAAACCTGTGGTCAAGGATCGTTTCTTTAAGATCAAGGCTCGGCGCTTAGGCTTATCCGCTTGAGGATCATCTGTCAAATATAAAAAATCACATTCATCATCATATCCTTATCTCGCCTGTAGCGGGATTGGGTCTGAAGGTTCTATCCCGCCACTCTCCTCTATCCCAAACCAATCCCCCGTTCACCCCACACAAAGTCTTGTCCCTCCAGACCACCTGCTCCCATGTAAACTTTGGTCTTCCCTTGCCTCGGCTGTTTCCCATAATCTGCAACCTTGTAATCAACCTGGTTAGCTTCTCCTCCCCTCTTCTCATCACATGTCCGTCCATTTTGTCCCTGCCCATCCCAGTTGAAGGCGAGATATTCTGTCTTTTTCATTTTGAGTATCAGTCACCCCTTCTCTACTGCTGTCCTAGAGTCATTTAGTCACTGCTGTACCTCTTACTGAGAGTCCCCAAGTCTGTCCACATCGTCAGCAAACGCCATGCATTCTGGTGCCCGTCCCCCTATTCTTGTCAACAAATCGTTCATTACTAGTAGAAAGCTATAAGGACTAAGGGCTGTGCCTTGATGCACCTCGACCTTCACTTGGAACATATCTATATTTCCCCATGTATTCCTTACCCTGTTAATGAAACTATTTTACATGTCCTGCACTATCCTAACGTACCCTTCCCTCCACCTCTTTTTCCTCATTACATCCCATACTACCTGTTACAGGATAGTGTCATATGCATTCTCCAAGTCAATGAATATTGCATGGATTTGTTGTTTGTTGGTGTTTAAGGTCCCGTCAACTACAAGGTCATTAGAGACCCGTCCACTGCATAGTTCTAATGCATACACTGCACAGACACTACACTAATGCGACGATTTTTGGGTATTAGCAGTACCCAGCTTTCCCGAGCGACCACCCATGTCAGTACTAACTGGGCTTGCGTTGCTTAACTTCAGTGATCAGACGAGAACTGGTGTGTCCAACGCAACTCGCCGCTCCTATATTGCATGGAGATCCTTCTTTGCTGCCCGGTATTTCTTTATCATCTGCATCATAATAAGGATTGGTTCTATCATAGACACACCAGGCATAAACCCAAATTGATTTCTTTTGGTTACTAGTTCTATCCCTGAGGCAACGTTCAATTATTCTCTACCAGAGCTTCATAGAATGGCTCCCCATCTTTATTCGCCTATAATTGCTGCATTCCTGGATGTCTCCTTTGCCCTTAAAGAGCGGTACTAACCAACTCCCCTCCAAGCAGCAGGCATGAGTTTCCCCAGCCATATGTCAAACATAAAACGAAAATATGAAATAGCCGCTCCCTAGCTCCAGGGTTTCTCTTTGGCCTGAGTTAAATTCCCAATATATGATCCGTGACGGAAGAGGTTCCTCAATCGATCCTGTTAACCACTCCATTGCTAAGACTGCCAATCACTACGTGAATGTCAGCTTCTACACATTAGGGAGCGGTGAATTGCGTTGGAC
>JAAFCE010008266.1:17962-36315 GCA_013389805.1 Trigoniulus corallinus
GTCCAACGCAATTCACCGCTCCCTAATGTGTAGAAGCTGACATTCACGTAGTGATTGGCAGTCTTAGCAATGGAGTGGTTAACAGGATCGATTGAGGAACCTCTTCCGTCACGGATCATATATTGGGAATTTAACTCAGGCCAAAGAGAAACCCTGGAGCTAGGGAGCGGCTATTTCATATTTTCGTTTTATGTTTGACATATGGCTGGGGAAACTCATGCCTGCTGCTTGGAGGGGAGTTGGTTAGTACCGCTCTTTAAGGGCAAAGGAGACATCCAGGAATGCAGCAATTATAGGCGAATAAAGATGGGGAGCCATTCTATGAAGCTCTGGTAGAGAATAATTGAACGTTGCCTCAGGGATAGAACTAGTAACCAAAAGAAATCAATTTGGGTTTATGCCTGGTGTGTCTATGATAGAACCAATCCTTATTATGATGCAGATGATAAAGAAATACCGGGCAGCAAAGAAGGATCTCCATGCAATATAGGAGCGGCGAGTTGCGTTGGACACACCAGTTCTCGTCTGATCACTGAAGTTAAGCAACGCAAGCCCAGTTAGTACTGACATGGGTGGTCGCTCGGGAAAGCTGGGTACTGCTAATACCCAAAAATCGTCGCATTAGTGTAGTGTCTGTGCAGTGTATGCATTAGAACTATGCAGTGGACGGGTCTCTAATGACCTTGTAGTTGACGGGACCTTAAACACCAACAAACAACAAATCCATGCAATATTCATTGACTTGGAGAATGCATATGACACTATCCTGTAACAGGTAGTATGGGATGTAATGAGGAAAAAGAGGTGGAGGGAAGGGTACGTTAGGATAGTGCAGGACATGTAAAATAGTTTCATTAACAGGGTAAGGAATACATGGGGAAATATAGATATGTTCCAAGTGAAGGTCGAGGTGCATCAAGGCACAGCCCTTAGTCCTTATAGCTTTCTACTAGTAATGAACGATTTGTTGACAAGAATAGGGGGACGGGCACCAGAATGCATGGCGTTTGCTGACGATGTGGACAGACTTGGGGACTCTCAGTAAGAGGTACAGCAGTGACTAAATGACTCTAGGACAGCAGTAGAGAAGGGGTGACTGATACTCAAAATGAAAAAGACAGAATATCTCGCCTTCAACTGGGATGGGCAGGGACAAAATGGACGGACATGTGATGAGAAGAGGGGAGGAGAAGCTAACCAGGTTGATTACAAGGTTGCAGATTATGGGAAACAGCCGAGGCAAGGGAAGACCAAAGTTTACATGGGAGCAGGTGGTCTGGAGGGACAAGACTTTGTGTGGGGTGAACGGGGGATTGGTTTGGGATAGAGGAGAGTGGCGGGATAGAACCTTCAGACCCAATCCCGCTACAGGCGAGATAAGGATATGATGATGAATGTGATTTTTTATATTTGACAGATGATCCTCAAGCGGATAAGCCTAAGCGCCGAGCCTTGATCTTAAAGAAACGATCCTTGACCACAGGTTTCTTTGAACACGGAAACAAACCTAAAGAAGATTCCACGGGTAAGTATTCCGAAAACAAAGGTTACTTTCAAGAAATGTAACATTCTTAGGGTGTTATCACCATTCAGTTATCCGTTTAGTAAATGAAAAATACTTGTGTCTTAATCTTACTTAGCCTACTAACGTAGGTTCAATACCGGTCAGGATTAGTTTCCAGGCGAGAAAGTTAATATGCAGACTTCAGACAAACCCACCTCAGTAAATTAGTCTAATTCGTGAAGAGAACAATCGATTCCGTTTCTTTTCACCAGGGCCGGCCTTTGGGGAGAGCAGTACGGGCAGCCGCTCGGGGCTTCCCACTGAATAGGGCCAATTGTAACTTCTGTAGAATATAATTTGTAATAACATACTGATAGAACTTCAACTGTTGGTACACTATGCGATGCCTTACCTGGGACGATGGACGGCTGGACCTCCTAAATGGTACTTGCCCAGGGCCTCTCACTTCGTAAGGCCGGGACTGCTTTCCACTATGAAAGTGCTAGCAGGTCTGCCACTTGGTAACCTATTATACAACCTCTTTAACACGGAAAAGAAAATTGTTTAGGCATAGGAGCTCTTGCTCTCTCTCGCCATCATCATCACACCCTTATCACGCCTGTGGCGGGGGTCGGGTTTGCAGGTTCTAGCCCTCCACTCCCGTCTATCTCCCACCAGATCCCCGTCCACCCCACACACTACCATGCCCTTACGGACACCCTGTTCTCACGTATGTTTCGGTCTCCCCCTGCCCCGGGTGCTACCGACCACTTGCATTCCTGAAATGAACCTAACGAGCTCCTCTTCCCCTCTTCTAATGACGTGTCCATACTAACTCAGCCTATTCTCCCTCATTTTTTCGGTCCTGTCCACCACCCCAAGGCTACCTCTAATATAAGCATTCCTAATTCTATCAGCTCTCGACACGCCACTCATGTACCGCATCATTCTCATCTCGGCTACTTGCATTCTATTGACGTGGCTCTTCCTCACTGCCCAACACTCTGATCCATATACAGTAGCATGGCTGGCCTAACCACTGCCCTGTAGAACTTCCCTGGGAGCGGCGAATTGCGTTGGACACACCAGTTCTCGGCCGATCACTGAAGTTAAGCAGCGCAACCCCAGCTAGTACTGACATGGGTGGCCGCTTGGGAAAACTGGGTACTGCTAATACCCAAAAAATCGTCACAGTAGTATAGTGTCTTTGCAGTCTCTGCATAAGAACTATGCTGTGGACAGGGCTCTAATGACCTTTGTAGTTGAAGGGCCCTAAAACACCAACAAACAAACAACAACAATAGAACTTCCCTCTCAACTTGATTGGTACCCTCCTCGCGCACAGGACTCCGCTTGCCTGCTGCCATTTCTCTCCTTGACGTTGATAAATAGCCTTTTGAGTTAAAACTTAATAACTAACCGTTAAGTTAATGCGGCTTAAGAATAGTTTTTCTTCATGTCTGATGACGTTAGAGGTTCCAAGTTGCATTTGATGACACTAAACCTGTCCTCTTATGTACTTCAGTCCTAAAAATAAATTTGCATTAGCTTTCAGTTAAAAAACAAAGCTTTGATTCATAGAATTCGAAGTGTTATTTCAGCAGAAAAAAAAATATATATATAAGAAAGGGGGAAGAAAGAAAAACTCTTCTGCAGTAGGATGTGACAACTTGGACAAAAATCGCTGTCGTCACACAAAAGTAAATTCAGAAAACAGCAGAACATTTGACTCTAACCCCCAATCCCTACACATATACACAGAAAAAAAGAAAGTTCGACATTGAAGCGCCATGCCGTCTAACATGTCAAAATTGTGTCACCTTCTAAGAAAACTATTAAAACACTACAAGCACATAATCATTTTTCCTCTTGCTATCGCAATTACACTTGTCCTTTACTCTATAACTAGTGAAAGGATGAACCCTTTGCCTGTTACAGTTTTCTTAAGGCAGATGCACAGTTTTGAAAGAGGGAAAAGAAAAAAAAAAAGAGATGCTTTTTTCCAAGCATCATTCGATCGTATACACGGCCCTGAAGATGATAAAATCCTGTCTGATACTTACACGACTACGAGGTGGATACATAAGCGTGGTTATTTTAAGCCCTGAGCTCCAGTAATGTTCAGAAGAGTTTAAGTAACTTGGGGTAAGGGTCCTTGAAGAATACGAAAGAAATTTTAAACATACAAGCAAAAAAAAAAAAAAAAAATACCACAACCCCTCCAACCTCCTAAGATTGATAATTACTTTTTAATGACCTTCGTTCGTTTCATCTTTCCTGAGTTCATTGGATATGAGTTCAGCTCCATGCTTTTCCAGTGCGTTGACGCAATTCCTTCAGAAACGAGGTTACCGTAACACCACCAATCAACTCTTTTTTTCTCTTTCTCTCTCTCTCTTGTCTGAGGCCTTTAGAAGAAACAATACTGCTGTAGTTTCGATAGATGCTGATGTGACCCGTAGGATTAATTCTAATTCACAACACTGCAAGCAGCCTTATTTGGCCAATATGGCAGTGAAGAGACCAACTCTCATTCTTATATATATTACCAAAAAGCTCCCAAAACCCCAGGCTTAAATTCCTGTGATCCCTCTACAGCACTAGTAATGGTAGGGTGGCTTTTTATTAGGCCCTCCACCTTATCCTTTCCAAGGCCATTCCATTGTCGAATGGTTCTTGGTAAGAAAGACCAGTAATATGTGTCTGTCTGTGCCCCAATCTCCTTCAATTTATACGAATGATCCTTTCTCCCTTTGTAATTAGCAGGGGACACACATCCCACCAGAGGTCCATCACACCCCAGCAGCAGCAGTCTGATAAACAGACTTATGCTGTGAGATGTTCGCCGCTGGCTTAGTGTTTCCCAACCTAATTCCCTGATCATGTCAGATCATGATAGATTAATGCAGGGTGGCTGAAGAGGAGAAAGGCAAGTGGGGTCCTGTGGGACCGCCGGGTCCCAATAAAGTTGAAGGGCAAAGTTTACAGAACGGTCGTTAGGCCCGCTATTCTGTGTTTGTTTGTTGGTGTTTTAGGGCCCTTCAACTACAAGGTCGATAGAGCCCCGTCCACCGTGTAGTTCTTATGCAGAGACTGCACAGACACTACACTGATGCGACGATTTTTGGATACTAGCGGTACCCAGTTTTCCCAAGCGGCCACCCATGTCAGTACTAACTGGGGTAGCGTTGCTTAACTTCAGTGATCAGTCGAGAACTGGTGTGTCCAACGCAATTTACCGCTCTAGGCCCGCTATGCTGTATAGCTCAGAGTGCTGAGCAGTTCGGAAGAACCATGAAAGGCAAATGCAAGTGGCTGAGATGCGAATTCTGCGCTACATGTGTGGGGTGTCAAGATCCGACCGCATCCGAAACGATTATGTTAGTGGTAGCTTGGGGGTGGGTGACATCGCGGAAAAGTTGAGAGAGAGTCGGTTGAGGTGGTATGGGCATGTGATGAGGAGGGGAGAGGAGAAACTTATTAAGACCATTACAGGATGGCAGGTGATCGGGGGTACCAGAAGGGGAAGACCAAAACGGACGTGGGAGCAGGTGGTGCAAAGGGACATGGAGGCGTGCGGGGTGGAGGGAGACTTTGTGAGGGATAGGAGGGAGTGGAGAATTAGAACCCGCAGACCCCGACCCTGCCCCAGGCGGGAGGAGGGTTAGATGATAATGATGATGAATGCTGTTGTAGTTGCAAGTTATGTGAAGAGTCATTTTGTCGGATCGATGAAATGTAGGTGGCCATCCGTATTCATACTGTAATGAGATGCAGATAAATACAATGCGATTTATTTAGTGCAAGTTTGACAGCAGACGTTAGAATAATAGAAAAACTCCTTCCGATCCCACGCACACATGTTTATGGATTTATGGTGGATCGTTGTCAGGTAGAAAAAGGTTCATTGGCACACCAGTGACACCTTTCCAGTCACACTGGGATCTATTTATCCTCCAACGCGTGCGTAGATTTTACTGGCTATCCATCACGGCTCTTATCGTGTCTTCTCACAGTCACCTACTGACACGTAGGGAGTGGCGGGCTTCTATATCTGTCGTGGTGGATGGCATTTGTACTGTTTAGATAAAGGCTCTACTCTCTGTAGTGGAACCCTCTCCAAGGCCCATATTTTCTACAGCGGGCTTTAGGGCTAGCACATTTATGACCACCCACCCTCTCTTTCCGAAATAACCATTTTCTTCTTAAGTAATTCTACGAATTTCGGTTTGTTTGTGTTTCGGCCATAGCAGGTATGTTATGTTATACTAACGGGTTGGGGAGTAAGCCAAACAGCCATAACAGGCTGAGCCCTTAGGAGGCTGCTCGCGGGAGATGAGGAGGTAGGTGTAGAGGATATAGGAGAGGGGAAATTTGCAGCACCCAACGTTCTATACCAATCAACCATGTTGGTACTAACGTGGGCTTGCACTGCTTAACTTCAGTGATCTCACGAGAACTGGTGTGTCCAACGCAACTTGGCTGCACCCCAGGTATACGGGTAACCCTAATACATCATCACCGAAAACTCGGAGCTGTTGTATTGCGTTGTACACAGTGGCGTAGCCAGGATTTTCTGAAGGGGGGGATATGACTGTCGATAGCATGAACCAGGATTTTCGGAGGGGGGGATATGGCTCGATAGAGTGTGTACCTCTTCGTTCTATTCAAAGCCCAAGGGGGGGGTTTAACCCCCCCAAGCCCCCCCCCCTGGCCACGCCACTGGTTGTACATACCAATTCTCGTCTGATCACTGAAATTAAGCAAAGCAACCCCAGCTAGTACTGGAATGGGTGACCGCCTGAGAACACTGGGTAATGCTATAGTGCTCGCCACGAAAGATGACACATGGGAGGTAGAAGGTAGGAAAGTTCATTACAAAAATTAGGGAGTCTTTAAAAGGTCAAATGCCAGGCTTCATTCAGTAATGGCAAGTACAACTTCTATGTTAGTCCCTATTTTTCGAAGAGGACTCATCTTTTCCCTCCCACCAATGTGTCAACTTTCGTGGCGAGCACTATAGCACATAAATCGTCGTGACAGCTAGTGTCTGTGCAGACCCTACATTAGAACAATATAGTCGACGGGGCTATAAGGACCATTGTAGTTGAAGGGACCTAAAACACTAGCAAAATAAACAAAACCGAAAAAATCAACAAGGTAGAGGTAAACTACAGTAAGCCGTCTTTTGTAATACATACAGTACATCAATGTTCCCTCTAATTGTTTGCCGTGAGTGCGCGTAGAAATTTGCTCGTGTGCAACATTTTGCCTCCTTTACAAAGTATGTGCGGACCTTGGATATTTTCCACTCGGGTACACTTTTGTTTTTAGTCATATATTTCACTTTCATCTATAAAACTTTTTGCACGCACATCTTTTCCTTTCTGCGCTAGGTGTAAAACGTTTGTGCGCGCCCACAGCTTAGAGGAAAAATATATTGTAAAATCGGTCCGGCTCTCCGGTTAACTCCCTATTTGAGGCCATGACCCACTCTGCTTAGAACTTCTACAGAATTGCTGCAGGTCCCAGGCCCAATACAATCTTCATATACTTTTAATCAAGTAGGAAGAATTCATTATGGGAACACAATTTCACTTCCCATTCGAAGTCGAACTCATACGAGATGTTCCTAGTCACAGGTCTCATGTTAAGAGCCCAGAAGCTAACTTTTCCCTGTCTGATATTAAACCGTCAAGTGGGTGAACTGTCTCTACTGAGAAGATTGCTGGTTACGCTTTTTACCACGACGAAAAGGTTCAGTTACGGTACGTTAACGCCATAGCGTTTTCCTTCCAACAGAAAACTAACGGCCTAATGCCTGGTTCCGTATACCCACGCGCTAACGCTATTACCGTTGAATCAGACGACACAGCACAAAAAAATGGTGACGTCACACTGCTACTTGGGGTGCCGCAGAGCAGCTATGCGTGACGGTAGTGCGTCACGCTGCGTTCTGATTGGCTGGCGGTTGAGCTGTCTGCTTGAAAAATGGCGAAGAATAATGTAAGACATGACGGCGGCGTGCGGTGACTCCACATAAAGCGCTGCACTTAAGGAATTGCGCTGGCGGTCCTTCATAACGCACTAGCACAAAACGTCATCAAAATGTCATCAGTGGCGACGTGATTAGCGTTGAAGTGTGGTGATACGGAACTAGGCATAAGACAGGTCCTGATATTCTCCGTTTATCAGGCAATAACGTATCACTGTAGCGACCTTCTCCAAGAAGTATGGAGCGGCTGTATTACGTTGGACACACCAGTTCTCATCATCATCATCTCACCCTTCTCCCGCCCGAGGCAGGGTCGGGTCTGCGGGTTCTAATCCTCCACTCTCGCCTATCACCCACCAGGTCCCCCCGCACCCCGCACGCCTCCATGTCCAGCAGCACTACCTGTTCCCACGTTCGCTTTGGTCTTCCTCTACCTCTGGTGCCCCCGATCACCTGCAGTCTCACAATGGACCTAATAAGCTCCTCCTCTCCCCTCCTCATCACATGCCCATACCACCTCAACCTATTCTCTCTCATCTTTTCCGCAATGTCCCCCACCCCCAGGCTACCTCTAACGTAATCATTTCTGACCCGGTCGGCTCTAGACACCCCACACATATATCGCAGCATTCGCATCTCCGCCACTTGCATTTGCCTTTCATGGTTCTTCCTAACTGCCCAGCACTCTGACCCATACAGCATAGCAGGCCTAACAACGGTTCTGTAGACCTTGCCCTTCAACTTTATTGGGATCGATGGTCACACAGGACCCCACCTGCCTGTCTCAATGTCAGCCACCCTGCATAAATCCTACTGGTCACATCTGAATCTATTTCCCCATTGCCCTGGAAAACTGATCCTAGATAGCGAAACTCTTGCACCGCTGGGATCTCCTCTCCCCCACAACGAATCTCACCTCCTTTCCCCTTGCCACTAAAATTGAAAGCTAGGTACTCAGTCTTCTTCATGTTCACCTTAAGGCCCCCCTACTCCATTGCTGCTTTCATGTCTTGTAGACCCTTTTGTGCATCTTCCCTGGACTCCTCAAGCCTTCCCACATCATCTGCAAAGGCTTGAGGAGTCCAGGGAAGGACTGAGAACTGGTGTCCCCAGTTCTCATGTGATCCCTAAAGTTAAGCAACGCAACCTCAGCTAGTACTAACATGAGTGGCCACTTGGGAAACCTAGGTATCGCTAATACCCAAAAATTGTCGCATTAGCGTAGTGTCTGTGCAGTCGCTGCACTAGAACTATGCAGTAGACGGGGCTCTAATGACTTTTGTAGTTGAAGGGCCCTAAAACACCAACGGAACAAACATACAAACAAATCCAAGTAGTCCAACACACCACAAATGACAAGTAAGAGACTACAGTATTATTAATATCAGGTGGTTTAATACCAGTTCTTTTCTTGCGAAGTAATTGACCCAGGTTCGAATCCAATGTCAATATAAATTAGGGGTTTTGCATAAACAAGGATGTATTATGGGGAAAAGAATAAGTACTATATTCTGTTCTCATAACAGTACAATTGGGCAAAGCTTTTCTGTATGGACGTTGCCCGTTGTGGCACCATACTGTGCATAAAGATACGAGGGTGTGGTAACTTTTACTAATAGAGACCCGCGTTAAGTTGGAATTCCCAAACACCACCAAATAAAATGGCAACCATACTTATTTTTAATTTAGGTTATCATGCCATTCCTTTATAGAAAGAGGGGAGCGGCTTATTACGTTGGCCACATCAGTTCTCGTCCGATCACTGAAGTTAAGCAACGGAACCCCAGCAAGTACTAACATGGTTGGCCGCTTGGGAAAACTGGGTACTGCTGATACCCACTAATTGTAGCATTAGTGTAGTGTCTGTGCAATCTCTGCACTGGCCCTGTGCAGCGGACGGGGGGGGTCTAATGACCTTGTAGGTGAAGGGCTCTTAAGCACCAACGAAACAAAAAATGTAGCAAGAGAATGTCCTCTTGTTTGCCAGGATGCATCCCTGTTGGCATTCTTTGAAACTCCCCGACGACGGAAATTGTAGCTGTTACCAAAGATATTTTGGATTCATCAACATCATTTCCGAAAGATGACATCGGTAGCGTAATAATATCAATGGCAAAATTCGGTAGTGTCTGCTATAATTTTATTCAATTTCGTTTTAACCCTTTCACTCTATTGGAATTTTAGATTCCCGCCTCGGTGGCGCGATGAATAGCACGATCGGGAACCGCGTCAGTAGTTCTAGGTTTGATACTGGATGGCAATTGCGTCGCTAGGGTTGACGTCACCCGGTGCGGTGACACCATGGAGTCACCCCTCTCCCGAAAAAAGCCGCTTCTCATGGTGCGAGTAGTGTCACCCGGTGCGGCCCGCACTCTTTAGTGACGCCACTGCTGGACGGACGTGGGTTGGCATCTTTCGGGCGAGAGAGAGAGCTGAGAATGAGAAGTAAAACTGAGGTCCCGTGTGGTGTACGATGGCATTTCCGCGTAAAAGAAGCCTCTCTATTATGCAACGGGTAGATGAGGCAAAATAAACACAGGAGTTGCATCTTTTGTAGGTAACCGGCTGCGGAAAACACTGTCCAATATACTGTATCACCCTTGTGCCCATTCAGAGGGACAAGATGAGTAACCGACCCTACCGTATGTGGGAAAAGGGCTAGGAGTCGCTCACTCTTACTCTATAGCAGTGAATTATAGTCAGGATGAAAAGGATCCATGAGTTCTTAGTGAGTGATCCTCTATGAGGTAGACTGTTAGGACTCTGGTTCTTATTCAGTGGTGAGAGAAGTTCTACCTCGACCAGGTGATGACATTCTATAGATAACTAGTATTGAAATTATACGATAGTCATTAATCCTGCGTTCAGAAGGATGATTTCAAGAATGAATGGTCAGCTGGAGTACATCCTAATTTTAGTCTAAATTCATTAGAAAGAGTCATAAATTCAAAGAAAATGACTTCACATTTCAAGAGTTACAAAGTACTGCTGCTCTAGACGCCTTTGGCGGTAAAAGTACAGCGATATTTAATTGTCTTCACAGACGACTAATAATTTAAAGAATTTTACCTACTAGTGATCTTACTGTGATTAAATATTATCATACGTATTCTTACAAGTTCTTAGTCTACCACTATTCAAGTCCAAGCATAAGTGTTTTAAAATTCCTGTCATGCTTGCCTGGGGCCGATTATAGTTTCAGCTGCAAGATTGTGATGCTAATAAAAGAAGATCTAAATTAGTGAACGAAGGAAGAGGAAGGCGGGGTTTGAAATCCTCGCTTTATTCTGAGATTGAAAAGGCGTCGGTCACGTGTTTTGACAGTTGGCAGGGCGTTGGCACCCTCCGGAGTCACAAGATGGCATAGTTAGGAAACGGGATGAATTACGGATCTCCTTAGAGATTGTACTCACTACATGATTTCAGACATCTCTCCTTGCTCCACCACTTTAAGCTATTTTTGGACAGTCCTATAACAAAAGCATACACATGTTCAGGTAGTAGCAGTTACTGGGAAGGAAGGGAGGAGGCGACGTGAAAGAAGGAACGCGGGCCCGTAGAAGGAAGAATCTGAAAGAATTTAGTTGAGAAACGAGAATAGATTTGGTATCTAACAGCTAATATATATCCATGTGCTTTTCGACGACCCAACATACAAACCACAGTTATTGAATGAAGCTTTAATTAAAAGTACCTGCTCCAATGCAAATGCAAAAACAAAGCAACTCCTATCCCTTTTACCGCCTATGGCAGGGTCGGGTACCCATCTTGTCCCTATGAATGGACACAAGGGCGATATATTGGGTATTGTTTTTCCGCAGACGGTTGCCGACAAAAGCTGCAACCCCTATGCTTATTTATCGTTGGTTCCGCCGACGCCAGGGGGCGAGCTCCTACACCTGGAAATTTTGCCTCATCTAATCGCTGCGTAGTAGAGATGGCTCTTTTACGTGAAAGTGACATCGTACACTAACACGGGACCTCTGTTTTACTTCGCATCCCGAAAGAAGGCGCAATCGGGGCCTCTCTCTCTCGCCCGAAAGAAGTCAACCCACCTTCGGTCCAGTATCGAACCTAGAACTACTGACGCAGTTGCCGAGCGTGCTAACCACTACGCCACCTCGGCGGGTTCCCTCGACTTTCTTACCATTCCTACAGAAACTCCCGTCTCAATGGTAGGGCGTTTGAATAGTGAGCTCATGGTAGGAGGCTCGATCCTGAGACGGGTGCCTTTCTTGGGAGTGAGAGGACAGATGGCGAAGTCTCACATGCCACCAGACGTAATAGCAAATATGTACGTGTAGATTGGCTTAACTCGCTAATTACTACGCCACCGAGGCGGGTCTGCCTGCTCCAATACTTACGTGGTTAATTTCTTTTCTAAAAGATTCTTACTTTATATACGGCCCAACGACTGATAAACTATGTTTTTGCATGACAATTACCGTTAAATAGTTGTTATGAAGTAGGATGGCAACTTCAACATGGCGTCCTATGCTGGAACACAATAAGTTACTCGTTGGTAGATAAATTTCGAAATATGCATCTGTTACTCTTAGAAATTAATATTTTTGAAATGACATACAAAGGGATATCGTGTAGAGAGGAAAATGAATCTTTTTTGAATCTCCCACGCTGGTTTCTTCGCCTTTGACGATAAGTAAATTAATAGCAGCTTGAACATCGTAACAACATTCGAATATACGCCTCGTCGTTCTCGGATTCTCTTTGTGTTCTTAACAACAGCGCGCATGCGGCTGGCTGTTGGTGCACGTGAGTCTAGCGTGTTCTTGTAGTAATATTAGCACGCGCTCTAAGCCAAATACAAATCCCACCCAATCCTGTCAATGCCCGTAGGTGCCGAACAACAGATGGTTTATGCAAGGCAATATAGCGAGCGACTCGTCCAGCTAAATCAACAAAAGTGAAATAACAATTGGAATAAAACCCAATGGCATCATTTAAATTCAAAGTTTAGCAGTATTAATGGCTACAGCTGTCGATCGCTAATGTTGCTATAGTGGTTAGCGTGCTTGCTTTGTGAGTTACTTTTTGTTTGCAATGCCGCTTCCATCACAGTCATTGTTAGGTGTTACGATCTGCTAATTTTACTAAATAGATCTTTGGAGGAAGTTCAAAGCCAAGACTTCCCACGTTAAAGCAATAGCAAAAGCAACTCCTAACCCTTTTCCCGCCTATGGCAGGGTCGGGTACCCATTTGTCCCTCTGAATGGACACAGGGTGATATATTGGACATAGTTTTTTCTGCAGCCGGTTGCCGGCCACAGCTGCACCCCTACGCTTATTTATCGTCGGTCTAGTGTTCGTTGGGGAAAGCTACCGACGCCAGGGGGCGAGCTCCTGCACCTGGAAATTTTGCCTCATCTACCCGTTGCATAGTAGAGAGGGTTCTTTGACGTGCAAGCGCCATCGTACACCCACACGGGACCTCGGTTTTACTTCTCATCCGAAAGAAGGCACACTCGCGGCTTCTCTCTCGCCCGAAAGAAGCCGACCCACCACGGTCCAGTATCGAACCTAGAACTACTGGCGTAGTTGCCGAGTGAGCTAACCACTACGCCACCGCGGCGGGTTACTTCCCACGTTAAAGAGCCATTTATAAAATCGGAGGGAAATTTAAATTACCTAAGTTCAGGCCCGGTCCTATAGGTTCCGCCGCCCGTGTGCAGCTAAGTCGAGTGCAGTTTGCCAAGCAACAGCAACTCATCACCCTTTTCCCGCCTATGGCAGGGTCGGGTACCCATCTTGTCCCTCTGAATGGACACAAGGGTGATATATTGAACAATGGCTCTCCACAGCCGATTGCCCACCAAACCTGCAACCACTGTGCTTATTTATCGTCGGTCTACTGTTAATGTTGGGGCATCCTTCACCTGGAAATTTTGCTTCATCTGCCCTTTGCATAGAAGAGAGGGTTCTTTTACGTGTGCCACTGCTATTGTACACCACACGGGACCTCGGTTTTACCTCTCATCCGAAGGAAGGCGTACTTGGGGATCTCTTTCGCCCGAAAGAAGCCAACCCACCACGGTTTAGTATCGATCCTAGAACCACTGACGTTGTAACTTAGCCCGCTACCCACTGCGCCATCGAGGCGGGATTCTTTCTTGCGTGTTACTTGTAAGTTGGAGAAGGCGGCCGGCCGCCGCATCAAGGGCAGTCGCCCGCGTTCTTTGCACACTTTAATCCTATGAACGGACCGGCCCTGCCTAAGTTCACTCTGAACCCAATAGGACCTTTATTGGCAGCGTTCTTCATATTCGACTTATGGCGCAGGGTTCCATCCTGGCAGAAGTTCAGTAGGTGACTGCTGTCAACATCATAATCATCACACCCTTCTCCCGCGTGAGGCAGGGTCGGGTCTGCGGGTTCTGATCCTTCACTCCCGCCTATCCCCCACCACCCCGCTTACCTCCATGTCCCTTTGCCCCACCTGCTCCCACGTCCGTTTTGGTCTTTCTCTTACTCCTGATGCCCCCAATTACGTGAAGCCCCATAATGGACCTGACAAGTTCCTCCTCTCCCCTCCTCATCACATGCCCATACCACCTCAACCGAGTCTTTCTCATCTTTTCCGCGATGCCTCTCACCCCCAAGCTACCTCTAGCGTAATCATTTCGAACTCTATCGGCTCGGGGCACCCCCAGTCATGTAGCGCAGCATTCGCATCTCAGCCACTTGCATTTGCCTTTCATGGTTCTTCCCGCCTGAGGCAGGGTCGGGGGGAGCGGCGAGTTGCGTTGGACACACCAGTTCTCGTCTGATCACTGAAGTTAAGCAACGCAAGCCCAGTTAGTACTGACATGGGTGGTCGCTCGGGAAAGCTGGGTACTGCTAATACCCAATAATCGTCTCATTAGTGTAGTCTCTGTGCAGTATATGCATTAGAACTATACAGTGGACGGGTCTCTAATGACCTCGTAGTTGACGGGACCTTAAACACCAACAAACAACAACAAGCAGGGTCGGGTCTGCGGGTCCACTGAATAGGTTCTGGCAGGGAGCCCTCCAGCCAGGCGTCTCGAACCCGCAGGGATATAGGCTAGGTTGTCTGTGGGGGGATGCAGGCCTATCCCACGGTGTTCCAACATCACATTATCCAAACAACATAGAAATTTTAGCAGGTCAATTAATGCCTTGTTGGTTAAAGTATTGCATGGTGTCTGACCTATTGACCCGTGTGTGGTTGGGTGACTGCTGTCAACGAGAAAAAGAAATAGTCATGATCACTTTTCGTGTCAGATAATTTAAACACAGCAGTTGTACAAGAAATAATTAAGAAATTATAATGATGGTGTGTTTTTTTTATTACCCCATCCTATTAGGAGAATCTCGAAGATCAGGTCTGGTGTTTGGAGTTCCATTAGCCAAATGTATCACAAATGATCGAGGTTGTCAACGTTCGGTTAGTGCCCCTTTGCGAGACGTGGCCAACCTGATGTCCACTAGATTAAAAACGGGTTCTGCCAGCGCAGAAGACATTTCCAGCGAGCGACTCATTGCCAGTCGAGGATTTTCTGGAAGTCAAACATCTTGCAACATCCCACTCGATATAGAGAGTGACGAAAGGATTTATGGAAAACACGTGAGTGAAGACTATGGTCTCTGGGCTTCCGGTAACTGGTTGAGAATTGGACCAGGTTGCTACTTAATGAACTGGCGAGCGAATTCAATTCCTACCCAGAGCAGGGTCCGCTCTAGCGCTTACGTCGCCCCGGACAAAAAGACAAATTGCCGTCCCTAAATTTTGGCACCCCGGACTAATGCCCGGGTTGCACTTCCCTAGAGCGGGCTCTGCCCAGAGAGACGCAAATATTTACGCCTCCTTTTGACCGTCTTTTACAGTAGGTGGAAAGAATTTTCTTGTGTCCATCAAGGGGAGTATCAATGACTTGTCTTTCTAATAAGATAAGCCTGCATCCATTTTTTAGCACAACCCACTAATTTGATTTCAGTGCTGCTGTAAAAATTGATAACACTCTTGGTGGCATTGATTACACCGCCAAGAATCTGTCGTGATCCGTCCTGACACATCAACATGATGCAGGACATTCATTAATCACTTCTAGTGAAAGATGCATTCTTACTCTGGATGGGTTGCAGAGCAGAATACAATAAGGTCCACTTGCTGAAATATGACGTGAGTAAAAGGGTTGTGACAATCGAGGGACCAAGCAAGCAGTCCTCAACATTTCAGCCTGATGTCTTCCTTCCTTCCTTCCCCCTTTCTGTTCTGTTGGTTTAAATGTTGCCTCCTCTACTCATTGTGTCCTCTTGAACATTTCTGCCACAAACAAGAAATGGATTAATTGAAGGAGCGGTTAGGCAGTGCCGTAACTGGGGTATGAAGCGCCTGTGGCAAGTGTGTAACTTTCGCTTGCCCGTAACCCAATAATGACAAAAAAAACTTAGACATTTTGCGCCCCAAACCCAGTTGCGCCCGTGGCGGCCGCCTTGGGAGCGGCGAGTTGCGTTGGACACACCAGTTCTCGTCTGATCACTGAAGTTAAGCAACGCAAGCCCAGTTAGTACTGACATGGGTGGTCTCTCGGGAAAGCTGGGTACTGCTAATACCCAATAATCGTCGCATTAGTGTAGTGTCTATGCATTAGAACTATACAGTGGACGGATCTCTAATGACCTCGTAGTTGAGGGGACCTTAAACTCCAACAAACAAAAGGCGGCCGCCTTCTTCGCCACGCCCTCGTTACGGCCCTGAGGTTAGGCACTAATGAGTTCCGTATGTCCAAATCGAAGACACGGTAAAGATTCTGCAGAAATTAATAACAGCAGATAACAAAAAAACCGCTTTTTAGACACCTCTTACAACTTTATCCTTAAAGGATGATGGAATGATCGTGAACCTAGACGTCACAACCCTTTTAGTCGTCTCTTACGAACATGAACGGATACAGTGGGGGGAAGGGTGCACATTATCTATCCTGGGAATTGAAAAATTCCCCTCTTTCAGAGGAGGCACATATGTAAAATGTTGTTGTCGTCATCACTGAAAAGAAAAATTAATGGTTTCAGGATGATGGATCATGCGAGTCACTTCATTGGGTCTGCAAAAGTCACAGTATGTCGGGATTGAGCATTTTGGAACGGCTTCAAGATTGGCCACCACTGGAAGGAGAAGTTGAAGTAACTCCACGAGTCCCTGAAGTCATTAATTCGTGTTTTAAACATTTGGAATCCTATGGCAAGTACAGATACTGCATGTGTCCTTTGGGAACTTTTTAGGGCTATGCAGTAGTTTGGGGGAAGCATAAACGCAGTAAAGATACAGAGAACTAGTAGCTCACATTTCATATTCTTTGTATGAACAGGATTACATCGACTTGGAATATTCCGAGTGAGCAGTTCCAAGAAAAGAGTTCGTCAGGTTAGTACAATAAACACAAATGTTTCTAAAATAGCTTGCAAACAGAATATTCACAGGCCCGTTCAGCTGCTGCCTTTTCTTTTTTTTAAAAAAAAATTTATCCCATATGAAAGCGTGGTCGAATTTCTGATTTAGTTGAGAGAAGATTTCGATAGCGGAAAAGAGATCCAGTTGAATAAAGAGCATTGCCCTCACGACGTGGCCACTCTCATTAAGGAATATTTCCGAGATTTACCAGAACCACTTCTGACAAGGGATCTGTATGCGGCGTTCGTGGCAACACAAAGTACGGAAAAAAAAACCTTTACCCCAAAACAAACCCTTCCCCCTTCTACAACTGTATATATTTGGGGCACACAGCAGTAAGCCCCCGAGTTATACTACATTCTGTTGGTTTGAAATAACAAGCGAACAATATTTTTTTTCACCCATTTTGATCTAGAAATTCGCAATCGACGCCATCAGTTAGATGCCTTGAGGTATTTGGTACAAATACTTCCAACAGCTAATAGGGACACTTTGTGGGCGCTGCTCAAATTTCTGGCCAAAGTGGCGGTTAATGCCATTGACCATCGTGCAGAAAGTGGAGAATGGGTGAGTATCCATGGTGCACTTTTCACGCTTGTCTTTTTTTTTCAGCTCTTTAGCACTTTCCCAATTCGCGTCTGGCCGAGGTCGACGGGGTTCCTCCATCAGACAGGAAGTAAAAATGGTGTAACTTTCTAAATAGAGATGTAATATCGCCTGCTTGAACCATCAACACCCCGAATCGGACAGAATCAGGAGCTGACATCCACATTCTAAGCGTGTCAAACTGTTTGTCACGGAGGAGTCGAGGATTTAACATTCTGCTTGGTGCACGAGAAGTCTGAGTTCAATTCTCAGCCGTGGAGATACATGCAGCTGCTGCTAACCTCAATACAAAATGTCAGTTTTCGTAAAAGGACAGCTGACATTGCATGTAGGCCTACAGTAGCGGAACCACGATATTTAGACACTATTGACGTCGGCCAGAAGCGAACCGTGCGTACGTTGATCTCAGGGAGAAAGCATTCTTACTCCAGTTAAGGGAGGCGCGAAAGCTCAGAGACCCGCCTGTTTGTTGGGGCGTGGGAGCGGCGAGTTGCGTTGGACACACCAGTTCTCGTCTGATCACTGAAGTTAAGCAACGCAAGCCCAGTTAGTACTGACATGGGTGGTCGCTCGGGAAAGGTGGGTACTGCTAATACCCAATAATCGTCGCATTAGTGTAGTGTCTGTGCAGTATATGCATTAGAACTATACAGTGGACGGGTCTCTAATGACCTCGTAGTTGACGGGACCTTAAACTCAAACAAACAAGCAAACAAACAATTGGTGGGGCGTATACCTTAAGCGGGACACTTACATAAATTTCACGTCTGAGACGCTGTGTGGCGTTTTGTACACTGGTCCTAATTCTAATTCAC
>JAAFCE010008267.1:0-10437 GCA_013389805.1 Trigoniulus corallinus
GACAGGGCCCCCAAAAAGTTGTGGTGTGGACAGGGCCCCCAAAAAGTGAATATGCAAATATGGAGATTTAACCCGTACATTGAAATCGCTCTCATTGGTACACCTGTGGAACCTGGCAGAAGTGTATCCATAAGATGGATTGTAATAGCCTATGGACGAAAAATCAGTGCCTGAAGAATTTGTGCCGATATGAGGGGTATACCCAGTGCTGGATTTAGACATTGAGAGGCCCTAGGCTATTTCAATTTTGATGCCTTTTCAAGCCTTTTTTGAGGCCATTTTCTTAAGGTTTGAAGCCCACTGAATGTAGAGGCCCTAGGCTTGAGTCTAATTAGCCTAGCGGTAAATCCGGCACTGGGTGTACCCATAGAGAGGTTTTAATGAAATACTTAACTCCTTTGGGATCCTAGGTCCGGACCCACTTTGTCTAGATGGAAACCTTATACTAACTGTAACTAACAGGCAACTAACCAAATTCGACATTTGTGAAGGCACTTAAAATAACGAATCAGTGTCTACGCACCAATCTCTCGATGTTATGAGTAACCGATCCCCGACTAGTAGGGCCTACCCTCGGCGAAAAAGTCTAGTCCAATCACCGAATAATACCAGAGGTCAACATGAATGCCTTGAGGCAATATTTCAATATTCGTCAGTACTTCATTCCGCCAATTCACCTGTCCTACGTCATCATTAATACTATCAATACAGTGCAGGGTCTGCTTAATGATAAAACAGCAACTCCTAACCCTTTTCCCGCCTATGGCAGGGTCGGGTACCCATTTGTCCCCCTGAATGGACACAGGGCGATATATTGGTCATAGATTTTTCTGCAGCCAGTTGACGGCCAAAGCTGCACCCCTACGCTTATTTATCGTCGGTCTAGTGTTCGTTGGGCAATGCTACCGACGCCAGGGGGCGAGCTCCTACACCTGGAAATTTTTGCCTCATCTACCCGTTGCGTAGTAGAGAGGGTTCTTTTACGTGCAAGTGCCATCGTACACTCACACAGGACTTCTCATCGGAAAGAAGGCACACTCGCGGCTTCTCTCTCGCCCGAGAGAAGCCGACCCACCACGGTCCAGTATCGATCCTAGAACTACTAACGCAGTTGCCGAGCGTGCTAACCACTACGCCACCGCGGCGAGTTGGTCTGCTTAATGATAGTCACGCGGAAATTATAAAAGGTGGGATAATGAGACAAACATTCACCACCACAGGTGGACCTTACCTGGACTACAGTAAGCGGCACTCCATCGATGCCACCAGCCAATTGAAATCCCCAAGGCTGACCTCCCTTCAACACGACGTGCAAACTTCGATACTTGCCACCACAACTCATAATGGAAATTGTCCTTGATTTCTAAATACATGAGGCCAGGAATCCGTACATACCACACTCTTGTTCCTCTTTTCCATCTACAAGGAGTCCGAAACAGAGAAGAGTAAACCGAAAAGCACTCCTTACAACGTGTCACAACATCTCGTTCACAGCTGCCATGTCAAACGACAGACAACTAACTTTAGGTTCCACATTTTGCAGATTCACACCAAAACACACACCACGAAATCAAAGTTAAAGTACACACACACGCGACCAGCACCTAACACGTGACTTATTAATTTACCTACGCGTTCGCCCCCTCTTTCATCTCCTTGCCAACAGGCACAACTTCCCCGTTTGCCCCGTCTGTATCCTACCAGTGTTTTGAACAGCGGCCGGCATTAAGTGGGACCTCCTTCAAAGTCACAACACCACCGCAGTTAAGACAATGGTGTCTTTGGTTTTCAAGAGGGTCCCCTCTTTATTTCCTCTCCTCCTTCTTGCTGCTTTCTCACACTTTTCTTTTTTTGAACTAAGAAAAAAAAATTTAGGCAAGGTCAATCATTAGCATTCTGGCGTTTTGCCGCTAGGAGGTGTTGTCACGATTCCCATTCAACAACATACCAAACGGCATTTGAAGGCTGCTTGCTCAGCAGCGGTGAATAACCCAGAAAATAGACAGTTTTTTAAAAGAGCTGATGACGTTTGACTTCAAAGTCAGCAATTATTATTATAGGAGAGAAGGAAGGCTTTGCATATTAAAAAGGTATACGAAAGGTTCAAAGAAAGGGAGGAGGGGGAAGTGGTACTTGTACATCGGCGGAGATGCCAAATAGGAAGGGTGCAGCAACTTAACAAGAATCTCCTCAGTCGAATATGATGTGATGCTTGTTTTCCATCATTATTATCCTAAATCATGTATTTTGATGTCCAACTCCTTCCACTTCATATATCGTCACTCCGCCAAAAGGGCGTTATCACATAACTAGGGGGTTGTCCAATTCTTTGAGACTCATTGTAAGGTCTGCACGCACACGCACATCTCTTATAACACATCTACAGACACTTGATTAATACAACGAGGAACAATGTATTAATGCCATCATTACAGATTAGCACCATTCATCAACATCCACCTACGGGTGTGATGGGGTAGGGGTCTTTCCGGTAACAGGAACTTCTTAGAGGGCTACATTTCGTCCCGGAGCGGCCGAGTTGCGTTGGACACACCAGTTCTCGTGAGATCATTGAAGTTAAGAAACGTAAACCCACGTTAGTACCAACATGGGTAGTTGGTAGTGAACGTTGGGTGCTGCTAATTTCCCCTCTCCCATATCCCCTACAACTAGCACCTCCTCACCCGTGAGCAGCCTCCTTAGGGTTTGGCCTGATATGGTTGCTTGGCTTACTCCCCAACCTATGAGCAAAACTAATAAACTCGTGGTCCTGTGTGGCGGGTAGGATGGTTCTACCTGAAGGTCAGCAAAATTTCTCAGTTTAGGAATGGCATAAAACACCGAACTATACTCACCCTTAGGCAGCCTGTCCTTAGGTTCCTGGTACTATTGCATGTAGAAAGGGTTCTTTTATTGTACGTGCTTGTTTGTTTGTTGGAGTTTAAGGTCCCGTCAACTACGAGGTCATTAGAGACCCGTCCACTGTGTAGGTCTGATGCATATACTGCACAGACACTACACTAATGCGACGATTATTGGGTATTAGCAGTACCCAGCTTTCCCGAGCGACCACCCATGTCAGTACTAACTGGGCTTGCGTTGCTTAACTTCAGTGATCAGACGAGAACTGGTGTGCCCAACGCAACTCGCCGCTCCCTACTGTACGTGCAGGTGATATCCACGGTTTCACTTCTCATCCGAAGGAAGGCGTACTTGGAGGGTGCTCTTCATCTGAATGAAACCATCGGCTCCGACCAGGATCGAACCTGAAACCAGACGGGCTATTATACACAACAAAAGCAATTCGCAACCCTTTTCCCGCCTGTGACAGGGTTAGATACCCATCTTGTCCTTCTAATGGGCACAAGGTCGATATGTTGGACAGTGTTTTTCCACAGTTGCAACCTCTGTGCTTATTATTGCAGGTCTACTGTTCGTTGGGGCACTCTACCGACGCCAGGAGGCGAGCTCCTACACCTGGAACTTTTGCCTCATCTACCCGGTGCATGGTAGAAAGGGTTCTTTTACGTGCCATTGCCATCGTACACCACACGGGACCTCGGTTTTATTTCTCATCCGAAGGAAGGCACACTTGGGGCCTCTCTCTCTCTCTCTCTCTCTCCCGCTCGAAATAAGATCCAGTCTCGAACCTAGAACCAGTGACGCAGTTACTGAGCACGCTACCCAGTGTGTCGCCGAGGAGGGACATCGGCTGTTATTCACACACTCTGTAGGCAACAAATTGTAACAAACAATTAGTAGATCAATAACTGGTTTGAAAACTCTGGTACAGCAAATTAGGTCCGAAGAAGAGCTTCAAAAAGACCCACATTATCGAGTATTATTTTTTAATGACAACTCTCAGATGATGGCAAGCCAACAAAGAAAGGCCAATATCCCGATGGTCCAGTTCAACCGTGAACAAGGGCGTGAAACCTAGGAGGCGGGGACGTATTCCTCCTACGTATTGCCACAAATAGTGGACTTCAGTCGAAATTGTACAATTATCTTTCATCCTTTTTCACTCCACCTTTCATTTGCGATGTACACCCTCGCCTACAATGGTCAGCGTCTGCAACAGTGAATACATGTTAGTTATATTGACCAAAATAATCAGTGAAATTGTGGCCCAAAGGAGAATTTCTTATAATGTTTAATCCAGCAAAAAGCGGTCATAAAATGCATGAAACCACACATGCCAGGTCAACAAATATCCTATAATTTTGGGGAAGCAAGATTCCTGCCTCTGAAATCCTGTCTGTCCACATCATAATCATACTCTTATCCCGCCCGTGGCAGGGTCGGGTCTGCGACTACTAGTCATCCACTCTCTCCTATCTCTTACCAGTTCCCTGTCCACATCCTTACGGACAAGCTGCTCCCACGTCTGCTTTAGTCTCCCCTTCCTCCAGGTGCTTCCAACCACTTGCAATCCTGTAATGAACCTAACGAGCTCCTCCTCCCCTCTTCGCATTACGTGTCCATACCACCTCAATCTACTCTCCCTCACTTTTTCCGCGATGTCCCCCACCCCCAAGCAACCTCTAATATATTCATTCCTAATTCTATCAGCTCTTGACATCCCACTCATGTGCCGCAGCATTCGCATCTCGGCTACTTGTATTCTATTCACGTGGCTCTGCCTCACTGCCCAACACTCTGATCCATAGAGCATAGTTGACCTAACCACTGCCCTGTAAAACTTCCCTTTCAACTTGATTGGGATCCTCCTATCACACAGGACTCCGCTTGCCTGTCTTCACTTCAACAATCCCCCATTGATTCTATGGGTCACCTAGATCCAGTATCGAACCTGGAACGACTGGCGCTGTTAATCGAGCACCCTACCTATTGTGCCACCGAAGAAGATCCGATTCCAAGAGAAATGACTGTCAGAAATGAAGCTATGCTGGTATATCTCAAACACCCCACTCACTGCACCTGCCTCGACCAGGATCGGACCTATAATCATGAGGGAGAGTAACACGCTACCAGAACCTACCTTGGTAGATGTGACACCGCGCATGACAAGTTTAGCACATGCTACGCAGGTTCAAACCTTGACAAGATGAGTTATTTCTCTGCAGTGAGAGGGAACTCCTGCCTCAACTGCAGAAAGCCTAGGTGAAGTTGTTCGCCTTGGGTATTAGGCTAACTTGGAGAACAAGAGTTGCTTTCAGTGCGTTTTTCATGATAATTTTTTGGAGAATGATTAAAAGACGAGAGCGGACAATAGCTTATCTCTGACCAGTCTCATCATGATGACAATAGATAGAAATAAGGTTCCGGAGTTAATTCCATATTTTTCTTATTATTAACTGTACTACCGTCTTTAAATGCGGTGTCATTCCTATCTACTTGGTGATCTCATGAGATGATTTGGCAAACCAACTTTTTTCAATATATGATGAAGTATTTTTACTAAACTGCATAAAATTACTTCAACTGCTCAATTTCGAGTTGAGTTCATTTCGAAAAATAATGGTGATGAATAAGATATGGGCCTAACATATTGAATCGACTTCGAGCTGCTGACTGGAATTGAAGAATGGGCGGCGAATTGCGTTGGACACACCAGTTATCGTCTGATCACTGAAGTTAAGCAGCGCAACCCCAGCTAGTACTGATATGTGTGGCCGCTTGGGAAAACTGGGTACTGCTAATACCCAAAAAAATCGTCGCATTAGTGTAGTGTCTGTGCAGTCTCAGCATAAGAACTATTGTTTGTTTGTTGGGGTTTAAGGTCCCGTCAACTACGAGGTCATTAGAAACCCGTCCACTGTATAGTTCTAATGCATATACTGCACAGACACTACATTAATGCGACGGTTATTGGGTATTAGCAGTACCCAGCTTTCCCGAGCGACCACCCATGTCAGTACTAACTGGGCTTACGTTACTTAACTTCAGTGATCAGACGAGAACTAGTGTGTCCAACGCAACTCGCCGCTCCCCATAAGAACTATGCTGGAGACGGGGCTCTAATGACTTTTGTAGTTGAAGGGCCCTAAAACACCAACAAACAACAATAACAACCTAAATGACTTTAGAGCAGCGATAGAAAACGGAGGCCTAAAGATAAACATGAAGACAGAGAGTATTTCGCTTTTAATTGGGAAGTACAGGAAAATAATGGTGACGTACTCTCTGGGGCGAACTGCTGACAAATATGCAAGAGGTAAAGTACTTAGGATTAGTGCTCCAGAGCAATGGGAAGAATGGTTGAAGTGGAGACAGGCACGTGCAGTACTGTGTAATAGGAGGTTCCCAATCAAGTTGAATGGGAAGTTTTACAGGGCAGTGTTAGGCCAGCTATGTTATATGGAGCAGAGTGTATATGATGCAAATGCTACGGTATATGAGTGGGGTGTCGAGAGCTGACAGAATTAGGAACGAGTATATTAGGGATAGCTTTGGGGTAGGGGGACATCGCGGAAAACACGAGGGAGAGTAGAGCGAGGTGGTATGGACATGTAATGAAAAGAGGGGAGGAGGTCAATTACAGGAATGCAAGTGGTTGGCAGTACCTGGGGCAGGGGAGACCAAAGAAGACGTGGAAACAGGTTGTTTGTAAGGATATGGATATGGTAGATGGAGACTTCGGTTGGAGATGGACGGGAGTGGAGGGCTAGAACACGCAGACCCGACCCTGCCACAGGCGGGATAACGGTATGATGATGATGAGTGTCAAAGATAACTAACGCCACTTTCTAATTCGAGCTCGAAAAACCCGCTTTCGAATGCGAGCAAGCGCAATGAAATACAAAAAGCGCTTTTGACTTTAATTTTTACTCGAAATTTTCTTCACATAGATTATTCATCATTCAATTCATCACTGGGTAATTGTTCATATACCAAACCTGAATTCCTCATCATTCAATTTCAGTCTCACAAAATTGAAAGAAATACCATGGTTGTATGAACTGAAAATGAAAGGAGAGATGAAGAGCGAGACAAGTCCTACACAGAAATCGGATATTGAAAGAATTCCATCAAAGGGTTTCGAATTTGAAACATTTAACAAATTAGCTACGATAATATATTGCAATCAATGGTCAAAATTCTACACTTTACCACCACATTCTTTGTGAAATCTTTCGATTGTGGCCACGTTGAACAACATAGTATACAGGTGTAGGAAATTGTGCACCTTTTTTGATGCCGGCTTTGTGAAAATCGCTCTTTTCAATGTCAACTATCAAATGGCGCCGAAATACGATCCGAAACAGCGATCTAATAATCGTAAAAAGACTCCACCCTAAAATCGATCCAACAATACCACCAATGTTACCTAAAATCCAAAGGAAACCAATCAGCTGTCAAAGAACAGGAATGAAATCAATTTCAAACACAACAATAAATATTGATAATGTGTATACTGAGGTCTCATTACTAATTCATATAACAACAACAACGGCCACCAACAACAACACCAAAAGAAAAAATTAATAATAAGATTACATACTGAATAATTGAGACAAGGTAGTTAACACCTCCCTGCGATAAATCGTGATTTGCGAACTCCCAAAGAAAACATTCACTATAACCATATTATACCTGAATAGTAAAGAAACAGCACATTGTCAATCATTTCTGCGAAGGTAGAATTTATTAAATTAAGTTTTACTAGCATTACATTTTATCAATACATGCGACGTCGACCTCAGCCTATGCGCTTCAGTTATCTTTTTATTTACAGTCAAACTCGGGTATAACACACACCTTCGGGACTGCTCGTGTCTGTGTCTTATAACCGAGTGTGTGTTATAACAGAAACAATTCTAAATGATGCCAAAGCTATGTTGACTGAACAAAAATATGCTAATTTCAAGATAAATTCAACCTAGACAAGTCGATCTAGACTTGTATAATTATACTTCAAGACGCACACACTTGCAGTCAGCTGCAATTTTGCCAGATTCCACACTGCTGAGAATTTTATCTTTTTATCATCATCATCATCTCACCCTTCTCCCGCCTGAGGCAGGTTCCGGTCTGTGGGTTCTAATCCTCCACTCCCGCCTATCCCCCACCAAGTCCCCTTCCACCCCACATGCCACCATATCCCTTTGCACCACCTGCACTCACGTCCGTTTTGGTCATCCTATACCTCTGGTGCCCCCAACTACCTGCAGTCCAACAATGGACCTAATAAGCTCCCCCTCTCCCCTCCTCATCACATGCCCATACCACCTCAAACGCTTCTCTCTCATCCTTTCCGCAATATCTGCCACACCCCAAGCTACCACTAACGTAGTCGTTTCTAATTCTGTCAGATCATGACACCCCACATATGTAGCGTAGCTTTTGTATCAGTCGCTTGCATTTGCCTTTCATGGGTCTTCCTCACGGCCCAACACTCTGAGCTATATAGCATAGCGGGCCTAATGACAGTTCTGTAAAATTTGCCCCACTTGCCTGTCTCCACTTCAGCCATCCTGCATTAACTCTACGGGCCACGTCAGAGTCGATTTCCCCATTGCTCTGGAAAACTGATCCTAGATAGGAAAAGTCTTGCACCATATAGTCTTACTTAAGCTGTGGGGTATGTCATCTAGTTTCATGTTACAGCTGTTTGTTATATCCGAGGTCTCTCACACGTTGAAAGTGCTGTAGGGACCAAGCCAGTTGTGTGTTATATGTAATATCCGAGTGTGTTATAGCCAATCAATTTCTATATACTTATGCATTAGCGCTGGCTGGGACTTTCCCTTGTGTGTGTTATAAGCCAAAAAGTGTTATAACAAGGGTGTGTTATAGCGAAGTTCGACTGTATTTTATTTTGTTGGTGTTTTAGGGTCCTTCAACTACAAAGGTGATTAGAGCACCGTCCACGGCGGAGTTCTACTGTAGAGACTGCACAGACACTACACAAATGCGACGACTTTTGGGTATTAGCAGTACCCAGTTTTCCCAAGCGGCCACCCATGTCAGTACTAGCTGGGGTTGCGTTGCTTAACTTCAGTGATCAGGTAAGAACTGGTGTGTCCAACACAATAAGCCACTCCCTTTCAGTTATTGACTCTAGGATGTGAGTGGGGGCCTAGCTAGCTTTTTATTGACTAATGGAATCGTACACCTATTTGATGCGCAAAAGTGCACTAATAGTCCCCCTTCTCATCTAGAAAAGAAATGGGAAGGCTGCCGCCAGGATCGAACGTATGCACTACGAATTCAGAAGGCAGATATACCACATACTGTGTTGTGAAAGCGTTCTTGTGAAGTCGGAGGGCTAAGAAGTCTAGACTATTAAGGTTTTTAGGAGCCCTACTCTAGTAAGACAGAATGGACCCTTAAGGATGGGGGGAGGCCCACAAACGACTAAATCAGAACTTTTATAGAGCGGAGGAGAACCGCCTTAAGATAGCTTGATGAATGATAATCCAGCCATGGTCTGGATATGAAAATATTGAAATAAAATTACCAAGTCCGGGCTCAAGTCCAACACCAAGTCCGGGCTCAAGTCCAACACCAAGTCCGGGCCCACTTGGCTTCGTTTTGTTGGTGTTTAAGGGCCATTCAACTACTAGGTCATTAGAGCCCTATCCACTGCGTAGTTCTAATGCAGAAACTGCACAGACACTACGCTAATGCGACGATTTTTGGGTATTAGCGGTACCCAGTTTTTCCAAGCGGCCACCCATGTCAGTACAAGCTGGGGTTGCGTTACTTAACTTCAGTGATGAGGTGAGAACTGGTGGAGATCGTCCCTTGGCGTCGGTGGAGTGCCCCCAACGAACATAGGGGTTGCAACTTTGGTCGGCAGCTGACTGCGTAAAAATACCGTCCAATAGATCACCCATGTGTCCATTCAGAGGGACGTTCAACAGATAGGTACCCAACCTTGCCATTGGTGAGAAATGGGTTAGTAGCTGCTAGTTGTGTTTGCTTTGGGTTTTGCGATGACGTCATCGACTGACTTACACCTACCTGGCATACTCAGCCGTCATGTTGAACTTTCTGCCAACGCCCTCTGCATCCAACAGGGCCGTGCTTACGGTGAACGAAAATGACGTATAATTGCAACGTTGCCTGCAATCGCACAACATCCAATACGCATAGAATCGGCTGTTAACATCATTTTTTAAATTACCTAGAAATGAAGACGTATATTATCAATAATATCCTATTTTGGATACTCCCCCACGCAAGAAACAACTGCCTTCACTTTCTGAATATAACTTTTCCCTCCTGTGCCAATGTCGGGTGCCCATGACTCTCGAGGAACACAAGAGCCAACTGTTGCACGGTATTTTTACGGTACCGGTTGCAGTCGAAGTTGCGTGCGTTTGTCTAACTTCTTTTCTGAGGACAATTTTCCGGTGTCAGAGGAAACACCAGGTAATCTGCTTGACTCGTGCTTCAGTGGTTACAACATTAAGTCAGCAGCCAACTGCATAAACATACTAACTATCCAATAGTTGGCCCGTGTATACC
>JAAFCE010008270.1:0-19995 GCA_013389805.1 Trigoniulus corallinus
ACTTTTAATATAAATTCTTGAGGTTGTTGTTACTGTTGCCTCTTGATAGGTGACAAGTTGGTTTTTGTTACGGTTGTAAACACACTGAGATTTTTTTTTTCTTTGAGGTCAACTATCCGTCAGTTTTGGATGTTGGATACTATTACTACTATTACGGTTCTGCTACAATCCTGCTGTTATTTCTATTATCCGGTAAAGAAATTGAAATGTTGATTATAATTTTAAAATGGGTGTCTAGAAACGGTGCCGCTGGTTGGATGATGGACATTTTGTCGGGTTCGTGCGTTGTTGCCACAGGTGGTCAGAGCTGAAGGATAAATTGATGATACATTTGGTGGTAGTTGGAGGTACACATTTTAAAGTCCGGTAAGAAAGCACATTTCTACACACAACACAGTTGAAGGTAAAGAAGAGTCTCCGTTATTATTGCACTTGTGGGAGGGTCACTGAAGTTTGGTCCTGTCCTAGAACTGCGAGTGTGCAGTCTGCGTCAAGTGACGACAGTTGAATGGTAGCTGGTAGTCTCTCTACGCGCTGTCTCCTCTCTTTCGCGCTCCTGCTGCACACACTCACATACACACTGTGAGAAATTTTCGTAACGCGAAATTGTGTGTGGAGAAGGGGAAGGGGAGTGTCGTTTGGCGCCGCCCTCTGATTGGCTGAGTAAATGTATCTTGGTGGTAGTTGAGTTTTTGTCACGGACGGAATTGTTTGTTGTTGGTGGTGTTGCCAACATCGGCATCCTTTCACCACTACTAGCCTTTGGCAGTTGGTGTGTGAGGAGAATAGGACAGAGGAAGACTCAGTCATCATCTTTTCTCTGGGGTCTCTCTCTCTCTTCCTCCCTCCCCCCTTTTGAGTCGTCATCATTATCAACAACAAAGCTATTCCTAATTGTTTTCCCCGCCTATGGCAGGGTCCGGGCACTATCTTGTTCCTCTGAATGGACACAAGGGTGATCTATTGGAGAAGTGTTTTTCAGCAGTCCGGTTACCGACCAAAGCTGCACCTCCTATGCTTATTTATCGGTCGGTCTACTGTTTGTTGGGGCACTCAGTGGCGTCACTAGGGGAGTGCGGAGGTTGCGGGCCGCACCGGGTGACACCACTCGCACCATGAGAAATGGGGGTGACACCAAAGCAGAAGAAGCGGCTTTTTTCGGGAGAGAGGGGGGCAGGTCATACCATGGTGTCACCGCGCCGGGTGACGCCAACCCTAGCGACGCCACTGGGGGCACTGCACCGACGTCAGGGAGCGATCTCCTACACCTGGGAATTTTGCCACATCTACCCGTTGCATAGTGCGGAGGGTTCTTTGACGTGCCAATGCCATCGTACACCACACGGGAACTCGGTTGTACTTCTTCCTCCGAATTGTTTTGTTGTTTGTTGGTGTTTTAGGGCCCTTCAACTACAAAGGTCATTAGAGCCCTGTCCACAGCATAGGTCTTATGCAGAGACTGCACAGACACTATACTAATGCGACGATTTTTGGGTATTAGCAGTACCTAGTTTTCCCAAGCGGCCACCCATGTCAGTACTAGCTGGGGTTAGGCTGCTTAACTTCAGTGATCAGACGAGAACTGGTGTGTCCAACACAATCCGCTACTCCCTGCTCCTCCGAAAGATGGTGCCCTCTGGGTATCTCTCTCACCCGAAAGACGACAACCCACTTCGATCCAGTATCGAACTTGGAACTACTGGTACAGTAAATCGAGCACGCTACTTACTCCCGAGCTCCTCTCCGCTAGGGGGGAGGACGAGCTACTATACCTGGGAGCTTCACATTGTATGTAGTAAGGGTTTTCTTACGTGTCGGTGACGTCGTACACATCACACGATAGCCGATGGGTACTGCTGATGGGCCCTAATGACCAATGTCGTTATGGGCCCTAAAACAACAACAACTACTAAGTGACTTTGTTCGCGCGAGCGATAGCGATAGCACAATGCGGACCGCTCTCAAAATCTCTTAGTCCAGGATTGAACCTGGAACCACGGACACTTTAGTACAGCACTCCTACCTCTGTACGCTACTGCGGCGGGGTCAAGTGTTGCCACCCCCCTGTAATGTCATTCAGTTTAGTATTTATTTGAGATGTAAATCATTTGGTGGTTGGTATTTAATTATTATGCAATTTGTTGTTGGGAAAAGTAGTGACAGAGAGATTTGTGTTGGCTTTGTATTTTTAGGATTAATTTTCACTATCAAAAAGGGGGTTGTTGGATGTTGGTGCAACTGCTGTGCCTTTGGTTTTCTCTCTCTCTCTTCTGTTCGTCCTTCTGTCTTTGGTTCCCTAGGCTTTTCCCTTTTCCCCCAGAATAAATGAGGCGTTGTTGAGTGACATAGTCAAGCTGCCACTGGTTGACTGGTGTTGGCTTGCAATAATTGACCTCTTTCACTCGCTGAACTAATTTGGTTATTTCTGTAGAGATTTCACTCCTTTCGTTTTTAAAATATGTTGTTGGTTGGTTTCGATGCAAATCTTTAGTTGGATGTTCATAAAATACGTTCATCATTTCTAACCCTTTCACCCTCCCGCCTATGGCGGGGAGAACTGGGAAGAAACACGCATGCAATTCCTTGCTTTGTCAACGTCGGCATTATTTTTTTCTGGAGGTTAATATCTCGGAAATGTGGGTGAGATTCTACCCCTGGGAAATTTTGCTGATTTATTCCGTGTAGCGAAGGGTTTCCACCATAGGGTAGACATAACATAAGGGACCCTGTCTTTTTGTTTTTTATCCCATTCCTCTCGTAAGGATCAAACCTGCAACCACTGAGTCATCGGGGCAGACGGACTCTCAGCAACCTGGCGCAACCTCAGAGTTTTGAAGTCCGTTTAAATATTCAGACATTGCTTACCACATCATCATGCCCTTATCCCGCTTGTGGCAGGATCGGGTCTACGGATTGTACTCCATCCACTCCCGCCTATCTCCCACCAGGTCCCCGTTCATCCCCCCTCCTCCAACACACACTACCATATCCTTACGTACAACCTGCTCCCACGCCTGCTTTGGTCTTCCCCTGCCCCGGGTGCTTCCAACCATTTTGGGTGGAGACTATTGCGTTGGACACACCAGTTCTCGTCTGATCACTGAAATTAAGTAACGTAACCCCAGCTAGTACTAGCATGGCTGACCGCTTGGGAACACTGGGTACTGCTGATAACCTAAAATAGTCGTAACAGCGTAGTGTCTGTGCAGACTCCGTATTAGAACTATGCAGTGGACGGGGCTCCAATGACCGTTGTAATTGAAGGGCTCTAAAACTGCAGCGAAACAAAATATCCAGTCACCTGCATTTCCGTAATGGACCTAACGATCTCCTCTCTTCTCATTATATGCCCATACCACCTCACCGACATTGCTTAGCACCTCAACTGCTAATTCCTTTTCGTTGTAAAGGGGTGGTCGGTCAGGATTTGTTTCCCCGCATCTCCGGTCAGTCTAGTGAAACCTCCTCCAATTTGGATTGAACCATCATCATGCTCGTTCGAGATGCAGTCACACTTCCAGGTGAGCTGCCTAGACCGGATTGTTCTGGTTTTAAAGAGCAGCGTGATTGAGATGACCACTGGCCATTATGTTCGGCGAAGTGAAACTGAAAGGAAAATGGCTAGTGTAGGTCGACGAAATAGAGAGACGTTTGTTGTTGTTTTAAAGATAAAGTAATTGAAATTGTTGGTGCTGTTGTTATGCAGTCCGGACTCAGTAGAAGGTTTTGACTTTGTAATTGGGACGTGAAATGGAATTAGGGCCAGCACTCAGGTGTTGTTAAATATTTCCCAGTCACCATTGTTTTATAGTAAAATGCACGTTGAATGTGAGTTGCAAATGAAAATTTGGGGAAATTAGAGTTGGATAATGACTGTCTAAATGATTATGACCAAAATGGCGAGTTAGTGTTTGCTGGACACTAGAACCAAGGAGAGGGGTGGGAGGTGGGTTGTTCAATTTCCCTACTCCTTGGATTGACCCCCTTCCTTCTCACTAAGTGTTCAGACATTTGAAATGTTGGTTTAATTGAATTAAATTGTGATAGGTCTGAAGGCAAATGTCATGTGTGATGCTGCAGACCTGGGATTAGTTTCGTGGGTTGGGGCAGCCATAACAGGACGAACCCTTAGGAGGCTGCCCGCGGGAGATGAGGAGGTAGGTGAAAGGATGAAGGAGATGGTAAGTTTGCAGCACCCAACGGTCTTTACCAACCACCCATGGGAACATGCTTTATGTTGAGGAATGTTGTAATGTCCACTCTCTCGTTTACGTCAGGCCCGGGTCATAAAGGGTGATATCTACTTTTTGATATTAATAACATTAATTTAGATATAGCTAAATGATGGCTGCTAAAAATAGCTAAGATTAATATTAATATTGATTCATTGTCACTGTCCGGCTACCTCTTTACTCCTTCACTCTCGGTCCATATTGGTTTTATCTCTCCACCTGTAGTACCTAATGTTCTTTAAAATATTCTGTCGAGACAGTAACGAGCTTTTGTCCAGACTGTCCTGGACGCTATAATAGCGATGGTTTGTCCAGATAAACTGTGATTGGATTGGTTGTCATCAGTTTCTTCTTCTTCTCATGTGTGTTGTTGGGCTCGTCAAATCTTGGACGCTGGAACGATCCTGATGTCAAGTTTAGACACGAGTTAGAAATCAAAATGGAACTCGTAGTATCTTGGTTCGCTTCGAGCTACCCCCTGTCACAATGGCTCCGCCGTTCTTGGCAGTCCATAATTGCACAAACAACTCCTGACCCTTTTCCCACCTATGGCAGAGTCGGGTACTCTCGTCTTGTCCCTCTGAATGGACTACAAGGGTGATATATTGGACGGTATTTTTCCGCAGCCGGCTACCGACCAAAGCTGCAACCCCTATGCTTATTTATCGTCGGTCTACTGTTAGTTGGGACGCTCTACTGAGCTCCTACACCTGGGAACTTTGCCTTCTCTACCCGTGCAAATGCCATCGTACACCACACGGGACCACGGTGTTATTTCTCACCCGAAGGAAGGCGCACTCGGGGCTTCTCTCCCGCCCGAAAGAAGACAACTCACCTCAGTGGCGGATCCTGAATTTTCGTCAGGGGGGGGGTTGAGCTAATACGGGGGGGGGGGGGGGGGGGGAACCTTACCTATTATGGGGAGAGAAAGGCCAAGGGGGGGGGGGGCAACCTCAAAACCCCATCCTGGATCCGCGCGTGACTCACCTCGATCCAGTATCGAACCTGGAAGCACTGACGCATTAAATCGAGCACGCTACCTATTGCGTCACCGGGGTGAGTCAAACTCCATGGTTGCAAATGGCTCCGAGACGAATGGCTTCTTTCGGGCGAGAGGTAGGGGAGCCCACAGTGCAGCTTTCGACCTTTCAAGGGGAGCGACGAGTTGCGTTGGACACACCAGTTCTCGTCTGATCACTGAAGTTAAGCAACGCAAGCCCAGTTAGTACTGACATGGGTGGACGCTCGGGAAAGCTGGGTACTGCTAATACCCAATAATCGTCGCATTAGTGTAGTGTCTGTGCAGTATATGCATTAGAACTATACAGTGGACGGGTCTCTAATGACCTCGTAGTTGACGGGACCTTAAACTCCAACAAACAAACAAACAATCGACCTTTCAAAGGGGAAAGTAAAGCTGGTTGTGGGTGCATACGGTGGCGTGCTGAACTAATTCGTTAGTGTTTCCAGATTTTGTTCTGTACCAAGGCGGATTGGCCTCCTTCGGGATTGTTTGTTTGTGATTTAGGGCCCTTCAACTACAGAGGTCATTAGAACCCCGTCCACAGCATAGTTCTTATGCAGAAACTTCACAGACACTACACTAATGCGACGATTTTTGGGTATTAGCAGTACCCAGTTTTCCCAAGCGGCCACTCATGTCAGTACTAGCTGGGGTTGCTGTGCTTAACTTCAGTGATCAGACGAGAACTGGTGTGTCCAACGCAATAAGCCGCTCCCCTTCCTGCGGGCAAGAGATAGAGAGGGAGAGCGAGAGATCTCTAGTGCGCCTTCCGTCGTTACCTTTTCATGAATCAGAATTCTTTCTACTACTACTTCTAACTCTCCCTTCCCCCCGGCCTATGGCAGGGTGAGGTGTACCCGTTTTTGTCGTCCCTCTGGTGGATGGATGCATGGTCTGGTTTTCCCGTTCACCTTTTCTGCTTTTTCTGTTCAGAACTGTTGTTTGTTGGAGGTAGACGAGTATGCTTCAGTATGCGAGTATTTTAGTGCCATTTGTGGTTTTTAGGCGTTTGAGATGAAGTTAGCTTCGTATTATTGGAGACGTGGCACCGTTTTAAAGTACCTGATGAGGTTTTTATTACAGCCAATGATGGTGATGTTGTTCTCGTCATTGATGAAATAGTAGCTGCATCATTCGTCGGATACTGAAGATATTTCCGGTTCTCTCAACGAGTTGAAAAGACATGTCGGGGCACTTTGATCAACCGCAATAGCGTTGGGACTTCTGAACTTGAACTTGAGATGGATCAGGTCATTATTTTTTTGTCTGTGGTAAAACTGTAATAGGTCGTAAACTGTTGACATTTTTAAAGAATAATTCTGTTTTAATTCTACTTCCTGTTTTGTCCTTCTCCTTCCCCGCCCTTGAAGTTGTTTACAGTTGGTCCTGGTTCGGTCCTATCCTAGCTTTTCCGGGTGGAAAATAGAGAGAACCTGATTCCCACGGAAGGCGTGCGGGTCTCTAATGACCTTGTAGTTGAGGGGAACTTAAACACCAACAAACAACAACGGAAGGCGTATTCGGAATCTCCCTCTCGCCTCAAAGAATCCAACTCACCTCGATCTAGTATGGAACCTGGGCCCATTGACGCAGTAATCGAACACTCTACATCCTGCGCCACCGAGGCGGGTAAAAAGACCCTTCTTACATGAACCCTTGTTTCGTAGGTGTTTTAGGGCTCTTCAACTACCAGGTCATTAGAGCCCGGTCCACTGCGTAGTTCTAATGCAAGGAATGCACAGACACTACACTAATGCGACGATTTTTGGGTATTAGCAGTACCCGATGTTCCCAAGCAGCCACCCATGTCAGTTCTAGCTGGGGTTGCGTTGCTTAACTTCAGTGATCAGACGAGAACTGGTGTGTACAACGCAATAAGCCGCTCCCTCCTTTGGCATTAGTGGGGGAAAGTGCTCCAATGAAGAAAATATGCCGACTGTGTCAAAATATACCGGCCAAGAGATGGTCCCTAGTGCGATGGGGCAAATGAGTTTCCGACCCTGCTATAGGCGGGAAAAGGGTTACGAATAATGATTATGATGATGACTGTATATTTAGGTTGTTTGGCATAATTGACTTAGGAATTATAATCCTCTTTGTGTAGTGTGACCTGCACTCACCTAATGGTAATGAGAGGGGGGGGGGAAGGTTAAAATACCTGGTTTTAATTAGTGTTGCTGTGTAGATGGAAAGTTTTGTTCCAGGCCCGCCTTTCTCTCTTTACGCAGTGGAAGTACAGTACTCCTCGTTCTAGTGTTGTCGCGCTGCCTTCAGTGACTTACTTAGTGACTAAACTCCTTCCTGATGGCCGTCCGTCAGTTTCTATCATTTCAAAAATAATGTAATGAAATCAAAAGGATAGCTGGCTGATTAACCGCACTAATTATGACACATTTCCACTAGAATTTCTCGGACATGTGGGACCTTTTAGGACGTTAATTCACTAAGGAAAATGATAGGGTTATGCGGGTTATGGAAAAGCATGTTGACCTTGAGATGTAGCTGTTGCCACTACTCTGCATCATCGCATCTGACTTCTCTGCCGATGTTGTCGTCGTTATTATCCATTACAGACACGCTAAGACGCTTTTCAATTGCCTTTTTGTTTCTTAAAAGACTAACTTCCCATTTTCCGCGCATTAAAGGGTCAACTGTTCATTATTTTGAAATGCCATGAGGACTACAGAAAGATGGAGTGTAGGGTGTAGAGAAATATGGTAAGATGGAGAGATCGCAGAGGGACAAGCTGTAGGTTAACTGTTTTACGTTTCTGGCTCCCGGACCAAATGCCCCATGACCTTTTTAGAAGTACTGTAGTTGCCTTTTGGACTTTTTTTTTTTTTTGGTTTTCGAGGTTTTTTCTTTTGCGAGACCTAACGATATATTGAGAGACCCACTTTAATAGAAGACACCCGCCACGGTGGCGTAGTGGTTAGCACGCTCGGCAACTGCGTCCGTCAGTAGTTCTAGGTTCCATACTGAACCGAGGTTTGGTCGGCTTCTTTCGGGCAAGAGAGAGAGAGAGAGGCCCCGAGTGTTCCTTCTTTCGGATGAGAAGTAAAACCGAGGTCCCGTGTGGGTGTAATATGGCACTTGCACGTAAAAGAACCCTCTCTACTATGCAACGGGTAGATGAGGCAAAATTTCCAGGTGTAGGAGCTCGCCCCCGGCGTCGGTAGCATTCCTCAACAAACACTAGACCGATGATAAATAAGCGTAGGGGTGCAGCTTTGGCCGGCAAACCGGTTGCAGAAAAAACTGTGACCAATATATCGCCCTATGTCCATTCAGAGGGACAAGATGGGTACCCGACCGTGCCGTAGGCGGGAAAAGGGTTAGGAGTTGCCACTTTAATAGAGCAGAGGTAACTTGTTGGACTACTATGTCCAGGTTCGATACAGGATCGAGGTGGCTCCGCAGTGATAAAGATTCGCCCTCTGGCGGCTGGTACCAGTGGAACAAACTGAGTACCTTACCCTGCCTTAGTGGGGAAAGTTGTTGTAGTTGTAACTTCATCTAATATACGTCCTTAAGGATCGTGATGATGACTAAAAACCACTGACCAATGGGTCAAACTATCTGCATTGGTGACAGGTGCAACGTTCTCATGGAAGACCATCAGATAATCACTGTTTTCATCTCGTTCCATTAGCTGTTGTTGGTCAGTTATAGCACTGCTTTCAGATGCCCAAAATAATCATTTTGCCTCGGTTGCTCTCAATTTAATCGGGTGCATGTGACACTTTTAGTGCTTTCAGGTTGCAGGTTCGATCCTGGTCGAGAGTGAGCACATTGCCTTTTGGGAGAGATGGAAGTCGTCAGGTCGTCGTCTTTCATGGTCAGTGGTGTGAGACCAATTTGTTTTGTTAATGTTGACCTTTCAATTGCTGAAGGTAATTTACTGATATCAGATGTGGGGGGAGAGTTCCTACACCTGGGAATTTTGCCGATTTGGAATCGGGGCTTTTTTGAGGTGCAGCGTTGATGACATCGTACACACATACCTGCCAATCACAGTATAGGACAACGGCTTTACTTCTTTCCATCCGACAGATGGATGGAGTGCTAGGGTCAATCCCTTCCTCTTATCTCTCTCGCTCGAAAGTAGCAACTTACCTACTAATTTACCTGCTTGTCTCGTTTTTTAATTTTATATATTTGGTTGAACCGTTTCTTCATTAGTGCTTATGGAAGTGATGGGACGATAAGGAAGTGCCGGAGAGGTGGAGGTTGGCCAGGGGCTAGATGTAGAAGAGTGAAAGGTGAGTTTTCGACAGATGTCCTAGAAACCCATGTGGAAAAGATGAAATTCTAATAAGATCATTTGTGGTGTGTGTCCTTTCTGGAAAATGGACTGTTGCACGGTAACGGTGGAGTTGCGACTTTTGCGCAGTTTTCAGGATAGAGATTGGCGAGTCAGGGTAATGGTAGTAGTAGGGGTAAAGGAGGAAGGGTAAGGTTGGGGAGAAAAGTTGAATTTTTAGTAAGTTGAATACGTGATGAAGTCTCTTTCTCTGATATTTAATGTTGCGGAAGAATGAGTTCGTAATTGCACTGAGAGTCGTCGTCGTCATGCAACTCACTCCTCTCTCTCTTCTCTCTTGTACAATAGATAATTTGTATCTAACAAAATGAAGAAACTGAAGGAAGGGGGGGTAAGGGCTGAATAGATGTTTCATTATATAAAAGTTGTGAATCTGAAGGGGGTGATGAATGTAACTCGCTATCCCCCCTCTCTCCATCTCTGCTTGTTGCTGCGGCTTTCTATCCCTAATTTTCACTTGTCCTTTCAGCAGGAAAACAGGGTTAGGAGTTGAATGTCGAGCAGATTTTTTTCCTCTTTCCTCCTCCTTGCTATTGTTTTTTTGTTGTTGTTTTAACGGAGAGGAGTTTTACCTTTGTAATTGAGGTTTTCTAGTGTCTCATGGCAACTGCATTTTCGATGGGAATAATCACCAGGTGTGTTTTTGTTTTTTTTCTCAGACATGAGAAAGAGAAATCAAGGTGTGAGTGAATGAGTTTTATGATGGGACGGTTAATTTTGCGCATGTCTGTAGTAGGCATCTTGTATTGTTCAATTCATTCATCCATTGCGATGACCCATACCCATGACCCTCCCCTTCCACCTACGCATGCTGTTGTGAATGAGATGTCGTGGTATGGAGTAGTTGGCACGTAGGCTGTTGTACGATGGGGCTTAAAGGATCGTGGTATTTCGGTCGGCACCTGGTACAACAGTGTCGCTTCTCCTCTCTCCCTCCGTGGCCTTCCTGTGTTTGCCCTTCTCCTCCTCCCATTCCGTTTCATTTAAGTGCCTTTTGTTCTTGCTTCAGAATTTCGGACTCAAGGGGACCTGACCTTGTTTTATGCGGAAGACAGACCGAAGCACTACACACCTCGGTGGCTCAGAGGTCTGTTTCAGTAGCTCCAGGTTCGACACTGGGCCGAAGTGGTTTTCACTTCTTTCAAAAGAGAGAGAGAGAGAGAGAGACAGAGAGAGACAGACAGAGAGACAGACAGAGAGACAGACAGAGAGAGACAGACAGACAGAGAGGGAGAGACAGACAGAGAGGGAGAGACAGAGAGGGAGAGACAGACAGAGAGGGAGAGACAGACAGAGAGGGAGAGACAGACAGACAGAGACAGACAGACAGAGAGACAGACAGACTGACAGACAGAGAGACAGACAGAGACAGACAGACAGACTGACAGAGAGACAGACAGACAGAGAGAGGCAGATAGAGTCAGAGACAGAGAAAGGCAGACAGACAGATAGAGAGACAGAGAGACAGAGAGCCTAAGGTCGCCAGTACGTCTTCTGTTGGTTGGTAAGTAAATCCGTGGTCCCATGCGATGCGTACGATGTCCCCACTAAAACTAAAAGAAGCCTTATTATACATGAATAAAGTACACGTGTAGTTCTCTAAAACATGCAGGTTTAGGAACTGGCCCTCCCCTCCTACAGGCGTTGTTGGAGGAAATGTGCTCCAACAAAGAAAAATAGGGCGATCATAAATATGCGTGGTTGGCATCCGGCTTTGTCAAAATGCTGTCCGACAGATTATTCATGTGTCCCAATGGGATGAAAACTCGACACCCGTTCCTGACATAGGTGGGAAAAGGGTTAGTGATGATGATTATGATGAATGGCGTTTCTCAAGTTCTCATACTATGTGAAAGGATGCTACCTACTCTTCTTGATATTAAAAAAGGGCCTCTTTCTTTCCGCCTCCTGCCTTTCATCGCAGTCTTCGAAAAGAGGATAATAAGAGTGATTGGAGATTTTGTGGTCCGGCATAATTTTAATCTTTGAATTCGGAACCCCCTTCCTCTCCTCTATCTCTTTCTGTCTCTTCACGCCTCCGCTCTTCTTCCCTAATACATAAGGACGTTATTGAGTGCGGGAGGGGGCATGGCCTGTCATCTTGTATGGTGATTAACCAGTGATTTTGATCATTTCCAGAATGGCGGGTGGGTGGCCGTTTGGTCAATTTATTATTGTGTATTGGGCTTTTAATCTGTACCAGTGATGCTTTGTATGCGTTGGTGCGGGCAGTTGAATTAAGAGGACCGAAGAGTGAACCGAGAAAGGAGTAGGTGGATAAAATGCGGCCTGATGTCAGTGGGAGATGTTGGGGAGCCGAATTTAGGTTGACGAAAAGTGGTAAAAGGTCAATCAGCGACCATATTTATGGAGATTGTTTTCTTAAGACTTAGTATTTGAGGATTTGGTGATTTAATGCTACGAAGTCGTCCCAGTTGTAGTAGTAGTGGTGGTAGTCGATACCAGTTTAAGTGGGGACATTAGGATATTGACGGGTTCTGACAAAGGCACGGGTCCTTCAGACAGATTTGAGTAGGTGGAGATAAGCGATTTAAATGTTAAGACCCTTGTAAATTGTGTCAAGGAACCGTAATGACTTAGTGGTTTTGAGGTTGTAAGCGGTGTTTATTTTAGGGCAGCTTCTTGCTACTGTTGCTGTTGCTGCCGTAGTGGATTAGGGGCAAGTTATCGTCACTATTCCTAGCCCTTTTATCGCCTATTGTAGAATAGTGGACCCAATTTTTTTTATTTCTTTTGCCTAATAATTCTTGGATTCAGGAGTACTGGATACTATTTGAATTGGAAAAGAGGTTCTGTAAAGAGTCTGTAGCCGTCTGTCTGGTGCTTCAACCCTTTTCTTATTTTAATGTCGGCCAACGTTCTTTGTTCGGGCCCTTTCTCCTTCAGCTTCTAGTCCTTTAGACTCTTGCCCTCCCCCTCTGTTTATTCATTCCGTTCTCGGACATTCCACTTGTGTCAACACTTAACTTTGTCCGAGTACGGCGGCTTGATACATTTAGTGTTTTCATTGGGATGGTTATACAAAAAGTGTTGGTGGGGGGGGGGGAAGAGAGTTTGGGACTGTTTAGATAAGTTATTACGGTCGTAAATTAATTGGGTCACGCTAAGAGTGAAAGAAAGGGCCTAGATATGTTTTTAATAAATAGTCTAGGTTTGAGAGTTTAATGGTAGATTGGATGTTTTGAATAATGATGATATGACGTCGATTGGGATTACGATCACTAAACGCCTACTTGTCTGCGAAGGTGTGAAGTTGACCCATTGACCCCTTCTTTTCTGTTCTTCTCCTCGTCCTTCTCCACTTTTGATCTGGAAGTAAATAAACTCTGTGGCTCTTAGGTTAGCAGTTAAGCTTTGCCGATGTGGAGTTTAGATATCAAATTTGACACCGAAAGATGAGAAGAGATGGATCGATATTGGAGAGGAGGAGGGTAAAGAAAAAACATCCGGGGAATTTCATATTTTGAGATAGGGAGCCGCCGCGATTGCTTGTCCGAAATATGTTTTTTAATGATAATAGATTGGGAGATACCGCCTCGGTGGTGCAGTGGGTAGCGTGTTCATTAACTGCGTCAGTAGTTCTAGGTTTGATAGTGGACCGTGGTGGGTTGGCTTCTTTCGGGCGAGAGAGATGCCCCCAAGTACGCCTTCCTTCGGATGAGAAGTAAAATCGAGGTCCCGTATGGTGTACGATGCCATTAGCACGTCAAAGAACCCTCTCTACTATGCAACGGGTAGATGAGGCAAAAGTGGAGTGTCCCAACGAACAGTAGACCGGCGATAAATAAGCATAGGGGTTGCAGCTTTGGTCGGCAAACGGCTGTGGAGAAACACTGTCCAATAGATCACGTTGTGTCCACTCAGAGGGGTAAGATGGTACGCGACCCTACCATTAGTACCAGTAGTAGTTGCAATTTGAAGTTTATGTACGTTTTCAGATTATAATTCTGTCTCATCCTTTCTAAAATGAGAGATGACAGAAAATTGAAATGAATAATCTATTATGAAATTGTAAGCAAGGCAAAATCCCCCCTCGGTGGCTCAGTGGGTAACGTTCTCGATACCTGCGTCAGTGGTTCTAGGTTCGCTACTAGACCGAGGTGGGTTGGCTTCTTTCGCGCGCGAGAGAGAAAGAGATGAATGTTGTTGTTGGTGTTTTAGGGCCCTTCAACTACAAGGTCATTAGAGCCCCGTCCACAGTGTAGTTCTGATGCAGAGACTGCACAGACACTACACTTATGCGACGATTTTTTTAGGTATTAGCAGTACCCAGTTTTCCCATGTTGGAGTTTTAGGCCCCTTCAACTACAAGGTCATTAGAGCCCCGTCCACAGTGTCGTTGTGATGCAGAGACTGCAGAGACACTGCAATAATGCGACGATTTTTGGATACTAGCGGTACCCAGTTTTTTCCAAGCGGCCACCCATGCCAGTACTAGCTCGGGTTGCGTTGCTTAACTTCAGTGATCAGACGAGAACTGGTGTGTCCAACGCAATTCGCCGCTCCCAAAGAGATGCACCAAGTGCGCCTCTGTTTGGATGAGAAGTAAAATTGCAACCAAAGCTGCAACCCCTATGCTTATTTATCGTCGGTCTGCTGTTCGTTGGGGTGTTTCACCAACCCAAGGGAGCGAGCTCCTACATCTGGGAATTTTGCCTCATCTACCCGTTGCATAGTAGAGAGGGTTCTTTTACGTGCAGGTGCCATCGTACACCCACACGGGACCTCGGTTTGACACCTCATGAAAAGGAAGGCGCATTTCGGGACCTCCTTCCGTCTCACTGTCGCCGAAAAGAAGCTAACCCACCTCCATCCAGTATCGAATTTGGAACCACTGGCGCAGTAAATGGAGCATGCAACCTATTGCCCCCCCCTCCTCGACCCTTACTTTTCAATCACTGGTCAAATTCGTGTTGATATTGTTTTCTGTTTATGGTAAATATATAATGCATTGGAGTACAGGAATACTCAATTGTGAATTTGCGACATGAGAAGAATTAAGCAGCTCTGCTGTGTTAGGATGACGTCTACTCGCCTCGGTGGCGTAGTGGGTAGCACGCTCGGTAACTGCGTCAGTGTTATGTTACCCCAAACGAGTTGGGAAGTCGGCCAAGCAACCATAACGGGCCGGACCCTGTGAAGGCTTCTCGCGGGGTGATGGGGGAGATAGCGGTGAGGGTAAATTAGCAGCAGCCAATGTTCCCAACCAACCACCCGTGTCAGTACTAACTTGGATTGCGTTGCTTAACTTCATTGATCCGACTAGAACTGGTGTGTTCAACGCAATTCAGCCGCTTAGTAGTTGTAGGTTCGATACTGGACCGAGGTGGGTTGGCTTCTTTCGGGCGTGAGACAGGATTTCTTTCGAATGAGAAGTGAAACCGAGCTTCCGTGTGGTGTACGATGGCATTTGCACTTCCAAGAACCCCTCTCTACTGCCAAGTTGCATTGGACAGGTGCAGCAAAGTTGTATTGGACACACCAGTTCTCTTGAGATCACTGAAGTTAAGCAGTACAAGCCCACGTTAGTACCAACATTGGGTGCCACAAATTTCCCCTTTCCTACATCCTCTACACCAGGCCTGCTCTACACCTACCTCCTCATCTCCTACGAGCAGCCTCCTAAGGGTTTGGCCTGTTATGGCTGCTTGGCTTACTCCCCAACCTATTATTGTAACATACCCATTAACTATGCAACGGGTAATGAGGCAAAATTTCCAGGTGTAGGAGCTCGCCCCCCCCTTCCCTGCTGTCGGTGGAATGCCCCAACGAACAGTAGACCGACGATAAATAAGCGTAGGGGTTGAAGCTTTGGTCGGCAACCGGGTACGGAAAATAATTCCTGATATATCGCACTTGTGTCCATTCAGAGGGACAAGATGGGTACCTGACCCTGCCATAGACGAGAACGGGGTTAGGAGTGTCTTTGCTCTAGAGTCTAGTATGATGATTTGTGTCTGTTTGTTGGTAAATTATACATTTCGGTTTTTCCCTAGTTGGTATTGTTGCTTTATTTAGTCCAATGTTACTGTACGTGGTGCATATAATTTGGGTGGTTGTCCTCATCCCTTACCCTCACTAGATAATGAGATTCATTGCAGTGGCTGGTCGATTGAGAGAAACACAATTTAAAAACTTGCAGGAATGTTATATTTAAATGATTGTTTTATATATGTATGTATATTTGCGACCTTTGTAGGCATGCCGGAATTTTTAAGTGTGCCTTAAATAGATTTTTATTTTAATGAAATTGAATACGCCCAAGAAAGCGAGGAACAGTGAGAGTTAGATGGTCCTGAATAAGGGAAGGGGGAAATAGACGTTCGTGATTCAATGTGCGTCAGCTGTTGAGTACTAAATTAGTTTTCAGATATGTGATCTACCCGTCTGCTTTGACATGAAATGTGTGATCAAACTACTGTGATTGCGCTGCAAATTTTCAAATGAAAGTAAATTTATTAATTTAAGTCTACCAGTTTCTCTTGCCAAGGCTTGCATTAAAGGGACTGAAGGAGAATAGGTCGGTCTGCCGGTTACAGTCAAGGTTCCGTCTCCTTTTCTAATTTTAGTATCAAAGTTGGAATAAAATTTGTATACATGGACGTGCCATTGATTGGAAATGCTTTCCACCTGGGATCTTTGGACTTTTTGGCAGTAAATGGGTGATAAGAAGGAATTGTAATTGTTCTACTTTATTAGCTCAGTGGGACCTTTTGCTTTGGGGCTAAAATCTGCGTCCGTGGTGGCTCAGAGGTTCAGCTTTTGACTGGTGACTACTTGACTGCAGGTTCGATTCTGATGGAGGTGCAGTGGCGTCAGTAGGAGGGTGCGGGCCGCACCGGGTGGCACCACTCGCACCATGAGAAATGGGGTGACACCAAAGCAGAAGAAGCGGCTTTTTTTTTCGGGAGAGAGGGGGGGGGTGACACCATGTTGTCACCGCACCGGGTGACGCTAACCCTAGCGACGCCACTGTGTGTTTGTGTAAGGCAGGGAGGAAGATACAGTTACTTGCACGGAAATTACCGTTTTGTCACTATATTAAATTGTCAGAACGGCTGTAGGCAGACCAGTTCTTGTCTGATCACTGAAGTTAAACAGCGCAACCCCCCGGCTAGTACTACTAGCACGGTTGACCGCTTGGGAACACTGGGTACTGCTAATGCCCAAAAGTAGTCATGACAGCGTAGTAGATGTGCAGACTCCGCATTAGAACTGCGCAGTAGACGAGGCTGTAATGACCATTGTAGTTGAAGGACCCTAAAACACCAGCGGAACAAAGCAACTCCTAACCCTTTTCCCGACTATGGCAGGGTTAGGTACCCATGTTGTCCCTCTGAATGGGCTCCAGGGTGATACTGCATATTGGACGGTGTTTTTCCGCACCCTGCTGCCAACCAAAGCTGCAACCCGTATGCTTATTTATTGTCGGTCTACTGTTCGTTTTTTACGGGGGGGGGGGGGGGGGGGGAATTTCCCCGACGCGAGGGGGGGGAGCTCTTACACCTGGAAATTTTGTATCATCTACCCGTTGCGTAGTAGAGAGGGTTGTTTTACGTCAAAATGCCATCGTGTACACCACGCGGGACCTCGGTTTTAATTCTCATCCGAAGGAAGGCCCACTCCCGTCTCTCTCCCGAAAGAAAGGAACCAACCTCGGTCCAGTATCGAACCTAGAACCACTGCCGCAGTTAACGAGCACACTACCCGCAGGTAAAATATCAACGAAACAAAGTAACTAAATTGCCCTTCGAAAAATAAGATAGGGTTTGCTGATCCAAGCTTAGATAGAAAGAGTTGCTTGGCCTACAAGTGACGCCAAAGATTTCTGGACCTGCAGGTAACATCGGCAGATCATTGAAACCCCATAAAGGCAAGGCGTTTGTGTAGAACTAGCCTTCTACCTAGGCTAGTGTGGTAGGTTTAACAACAGGATGTCCAGAGTAGAAAGCTGTTTTGAACACTTAACGACTCAGACGTTAAGAAACTCAGGCTTTATGCATTTGTCAAGCATAGGAGAAGTTAAGGCCGCCACACACAATCAGTTTGGTGTGTCATTTCGGTGTGCACACACCAAACTGACGTGTGTGTGCAAAAAAAAAAGTTTTTGCTCACACCAAAAATTTTAACTGACGGTGTGAAGAAATTTTATCACATCGGTGCGTCAATTCGGACTGACGTCAATCCGAATTGAGCGTGTGTGGGGTTGCTCACATCAATTGTTCACTTTTTTTGTTCTGCGCATGCCCAAATACGGATAAACGTCATCTTTAAAAAAATTGCACCATGGTAACGGTAGAATTACTGGTTGATGCGGACAATCAAATGACGTCACATGACGTTTCACGAAAAGGAACATAAGTACGTGACACACCAAACTGATCGTGTGTGGGCAATTCATTCCTTCACACCTAACTGAGCACATCGATGTGCACACACCGAATTGACACACCAAACTGATCGTGTGTGGCGGGCTTAAGAGAGGTGGAAATGAACTTGAATTCAGCAGGTCACAACAACATGTTTGGCAGTCAGTCACGTAATAGATGCTCGGTTTGCTCATTGAGTTCCCAAATGTCATCTTTTTCCCATTGCTCACTGTATTAATATGGCTATCAATTTTTAATTTAATTTGGAGATTGAATTTCTGAAATTCATGGTTAGTAGTATTAGTTTACGAATGAAAAAAAAAAAATTTTTTTTACTATATTTGGTAGGTATTGCAACCCATGATGAATCGTAATGTTGTTATCCTCCCCTCATCTTCCATTTCCAAAATCGTTATTTTTGTGTCAATGAACGTATGGAGTTTTTCTTTCAAAATGTTGTTTTTGCTCGTTGGCTCATGTAGAAGTAATCAGCGTTTTCTGTAATGCTGACGTCATATGCTAGGTTCGGCAATCGCTGACTTCACTGGTCTTGCAAAATACAAGGTGACTAGTCCTTTTGGATCGTTTTTTTTTGGTGAGAATTGAAACGGAAAAGGAGAATGGTGTTAAGGGGAAATGGACAGCCAAAATCTTGGACTACAGAGAAAGTGAGTGAGATGACCAGATTATTCAACCACGCATGCAAACATCGTGTATATGTGTGTGGTCATTTGTGTATTTGGGTATCAAGTAAATGACACGTGGTAATACGAAAGATGGTCGTCCACTGTCGATGATGTCTGTAGTCCAGCAGCTTTGTCCTGATCTTTTTTTTTTTTAATCGGATGATTGCATCTGTTTTTCTTCCTCTCTTCAGTATTTGTTTTCAAGCGAGTCTGATGCAATAATGTTATAATAACATTTGAGACGACCAGACTGATGCTTGTATCTGCTCTTGCTCTCAGTCCCTATCTCTCTTTCTCTCACTCTTGTTCACACTACTTACTCCCTGCCGTTCTTTTTCTGGTCTCGTTGGAATTTGAAATGGGACTTCCAGCTGCTTGCAATACAATAGGCACGTAATTGACTTGGGATATGGATGGTGGTATTCTTTCAACTGATTCCTGATGCGTTCAGGTCAAATCTAGGACAGTTTGAAAAAGAGAGAGAGAGAGAGAGAGGAAATAAATTGTTTATTTATATTTTTTTAAGATACAGGAGGCGATGGGTCGAACCCTGTGCACTATGAGCTCAAGAAAGCAGAATGTGCTACCTAATGTTGCAAACGTGCCAGTTTTGCGAATAAGTAGCCTTAACCATTTGTATGATTATTTAGATGACTTTTGATAAAAGGGCTGTCTCGTTCTGCCCTTTCCCTGGAGAGCATGTGACCTTGATTTGAAGAGCAAAGGAGGATCAGGTGATAGCACTGGCACCTGGAGTTTGACAGTATTTAAAATGACGGAATCCGATTTGGGAATGCTTTTAACTTCGGTTTGAGTTTATTTTTTTTTTCAACTTACTATAACATTGCACTACTCATGTTGAAATTTTGGCTCAGAAACTAACTACAGGTTTACCATCTGTCTTACTCACGAGTTATGTGGTATGCTAGTAATGTTGCACCCGCGTCACTCGGCTATAATTTAATTTTTGTTTGATGCAGGGTGTACTTCGTCTCCCTACTCTGAATAAAGTTATTACAACACCATCAGCAGAGCAGTAGCAGCAGTCTATCATCTACCAAGCAATTAGCTCCCGTATGCAATCGAGTAAGATGGGGTAGAGGAGTAGACCCATTCCTATGTAGCAAAGATCAGGTTATTTGCGATTGATGTCATACAGGGCTGCTTTATGCGTGGCATCTCGCTCTCTCCGTGCCTATCTCTGTCTTTGTGTGTGTGTATCTGTCTTTCTCATTGTCTCTATCGGTGTGTGTCTTTCTCTTTGTGCATCTCTGTCTGCCTTTCTGTGTCTTTGTCTGTCTTTCTATCCGTGCGCCTGTGTCCTTTTCTGTCTGTCTTT